>JARJLF010001659.1:0-67408 GCA_029378395.1 Mycena leptocephala | reverse complement strand
GCAATGACTACTTTCTTAGTCGCAACCTTCTTGGCGGAAGAAGACTTGGCTTTCAAATGTGCTTGGAGAAGGTGGACAGTGGCCCAGTGTCCGTCATATCTGAGTAAAAACGGAAATTTAACGCCCATCTATTCTGTGGTCAGCGAGTTCGTTGTGCAAAGGAAAATCGACTTACGAGGTGGTAAAATTCCGCCAACTTTTGGCGGTCTTGACCTATGAAATTGGTTCGATCCAGGTGGGTTTTGGCGAGCATCTTGATGTAGGTCTACACTTGATGGTAAGTATAACAGAAACATCGAAGAAACACAAGTACTGCATGCACCTGAAGTTCGTCCAGCCGTTTGCTGTCCCAGTCCGGAAAAAGGACGGAGAAAGGAACTCGTGCCGCTGAAGTTGGACGTGGGATCTTAGTCGAGTCGGGCGCGCTGAGAGTTGGGGCGTCATCGAGTTCGCTAATATCCGTGAGAGGACTTCCGGGAGGGCTGTCGTCCTTTTGCGTTGCTGGCTCAGCAGTACCCGGCGCCGGTACGGTCACCGACAGCGCTGTGGTCAAGAACGTAGTAGGAATATAAGGAGGAAGATTCATCGGGGAGAGCTCAGGCGAGCTAGCGACCTTCGGGGCGGGTGCCGAAACAACGAATCGGGTGATGTCTCGATGAGCGGTGGGGATGGGTGAATTGGGAAGATAAATGTCCGTCGCCCAGACTGAGACCACCAAGGGTTCGGGAGGAGGGGAGGAACTGGCGAAAGGTAGGATAGCTGTAATACTGACGGGCATTTTGTCGAGAGTAGCAAGGAGAAATGCAAGTGCGAGGAAGACCTTTTAGACGTAAGTATGAAAGACGGTGTATATTCGGCATTAACTCCATCGGTAAAAATGATTGCTCATGAATGTTCGGGTCACCACACCGACGCTTGCGTCGGTTGCATCGGCTGCAATGCTCTTGCGAAACAAGGAGTCTAAAATAAGAAATCGCAAAGAACAAGCCAGTTCCGAAGAGGAAATAAGACATAGACCCGAGAACAAAAGTATCAACTGTTAACGCACCGTGAAATAACAAGGCAGTCCTTGTATTGCAGCAAACGTTCCAACGGAGAAATATCCAGTTCAAGTCAACGTCAAACTGTCCGTCGCAGGAACAAGGCGCAAAGGAGCATTAAATGAGGCGTGTCGATGGGCAGGTCGGTAATACTCCGCCCATACAGCACTCAATTCACATCTCCATGTTTCAGAACTACTACCGCCGCCGAGGACAGTTGCAAGGGCACTTTGGGGCGATCTACTCTCTTGTTGCGACCGACGACGGAAAACTTCTAGCAAGTGGCGGTGAGCATCGTCATATCATCAACTAGCCCCTCTCACCCTGTGAATACAGGAAACGACGGCACGCGGATCTGGAATTTAGCAGGAATGGTCGAGATTTCTGCCAGACCTGCGACTGGCGGCCTATGAGGTGCTACTACCGCGATTACTTGGATCAACCGTGACGACGAGCCCGGCGATATCCTCGTTTACAGGACCATCAACGGCTACTTGGTCACCTGGCAGCAGAGTGCGGTGAGCGTCAGCTGAATTGTGATTTTGGCGGTACTGACGACGCACAAGGGACAGGAGGGTTTCCACGAAGTCTTCTGCAGGCGACTCACTCAGCCGTCCGAAGTGACTGCTCTTGCTTTCGACACTCTGTCAGGTCGCCTGGCGGTCTGCACCTACAACTCGGTTGTGCAGGTCTATGCCATGCGCTCATTGTCGCCGCCCCAGAAGTTGTTCGCGGTGAACATCGACAACTTTGTCCCCAAATCCATACCACTTTGGTGCGATACGCGGGAACGAAAGGGAGATTCTAGTGTTTGGCGGCCGCGACGGCAAAATGCGAGTACAAGACTTCAGACTTTCCACCTTCACCCCGATTACCTCTCTATTTTCAGTCGCACTTTGACCGGTACCTTGGGGATCGACAATTACTTGGAGCCATGGGAAATTGGCGCTTGCATGTATGTTTTTGAATCTGAAGAACTTACGCAACGCTCATTCAAAACTAAGCGGAGATGCAATCGTGGACACGCGCATTGGATTGTGTGCATGACAATCCACAGTACGGGGCGGTTCTTTACCGCCTGCATGACCACAGGCAGATCAAGAAGTTCCCGTCCCGGTCACCAAACAGAACCGACCCGACAGGTGCACTATGGCGATGATTCCAAGGTCATCGTCATTGGGAGCGACCACGGAATTGTATACGTCACGACCGCCGCAGTGGAGAACTGTAGCAAAGTTGTTGTCGAGGGTCAAGACTGGGTCCAAACAATTGCGGTGAGAAGTACGTTCTGATTTGTAGAGTTTTACTTACAATCATATCAGACTGCGGACTGCAACGGCGTCCCCACAATTTTCGCCGCAAAATCTGGGGAGGATGGGGGGTGGAACAACATAGTTGTGTGGCGGAAAGCAGTCGGCACGCGTCGGCTGTGTGCGAGCGTGTTGACAGTATTATACTGATCCTTCAAGCGTCCATGCTCTTGGCCTCGTTGGGCTGGTGTACCAGAACCGAAATCTACTGGAGGAAATCATTAGATACAAACTAGCCAATTTTAGTCCACAGACCTAGCATGTACTTCCAAGATTTCATTGGCAATTTGACATGCGCGCGCCGCAAAATGGTTTTAAATGCGGTCTTGTCTGTAAAACAGCCAAGAGCAGCTTCAAACACTGCGAGCGCAGCTCGTTGGCACAATTGGCGGCGGGCACGACTCATCACAAGAATGGTGTCGTCCGTAAACAGACAACAGCAATAGCGGATGACAAGACGATCCATCAGTGGCGGTGAACGATCAGTGATGCTTACTTTATCCGCCATCCTCTGGCATCGTTAAATTCATCAACGTAAGATATTCACCAATACAAAAAATTCATAATCCTGTACCAATCTGAAGGAGATTTCTCTCCTATTGGTTATGCATGACCTTCTACGACATCGTCCCAAATCATCAATATTTACTTCTTGAGTTACGCTGTTTCTGACTCCGCTTACTTTACTTATTGGAAGAGGGCGTTTTAAAGAGAGCATATTGTATTGGAACATGTAGTAAACACGCAGTAATAGTAATTATCTAATGGGCCTGTATTCCTGTCTGGCAACACCATGCGGCAATGAGGAGAAACCTTTCGAGCGACGCCATGAAGACAGTGAGAGACAACCCGATTGCGGGCGACATTGGTGGGAACTCCATGAGGGCAACGACAGTATCGAGTCTTACGTTTGACACAGGATCACTCTGTCTGGTCTGTTAAGTGGGCAAAATAATCGGCTAGAGAGGAACTTGCATGTTTATTGGCGTCACTGTGAGGGCAATGACGGTGTGGGACTTCTGTGTGATGCGAGAAGGACTTGCATGTCCACGGACAACGCCATGGGGGCAATGAGTGGACTTGGCTTCAGCCTGTGCGATTTGTTAGCAGGGTAGAGTAAGCGAAAAGAAAAGAAAGTGCATCTACCTGTTGCCTCACGCTGTGAGGAGAAGCTTCCGGCGATGGGCTGATGCTCTGCCAAGTCCAGTTAGCACTCGCGTAATTAATTGTTGCAGCCGAGTAACCTACATGTTGACGAGACTCAGGAGAGAAACCGTCGATCAGAGACGACCAACGAGGAAAGTCTGTGTTCTGGGAGCTGCGTGAAGATGTTTGAGGTAAGAGACAGATTACTTACCAACTCGCTGGCGAGAGTACTCGATCCGCATCGCGCCAACTCGCTAGCGAGGCTGCCTGCCATGAATCCCGCCGAAAGACTTGCGGGCTGAGAGGTAGTACGTTCCAGGTTGACAGAGGTAGGACGGGAATATTTGATGCCCTAGATGACATGTGAGAATAGTTCAAACATATCAACGTCTTCTTACTAGTTCACTGGCGAGGCTGGGTACATGAGAGCGGACCAGAGTCACACTGGAATATCTTGTGTTCTAGGCGCCACAGGTGAGCTATTTACAAACCAGAGTAAATTATTACACACCAATTCGCTGGCAAGAGTGATACCGCCAAGAGCGGTGGTCATTTCCACCATGGAACGAGAGTCGCGCGGGCCGATAGAAATTCCTGCACTTGTATCCTTCGACGCTTTATCAGTGAGACGGTAGATCTATAGTATAGGTACTACGCACCGTCTCGAGTTTGGCTTCCATTGATATAACATTTGCGTGATTCATACGCCCCAAGGTAGCTGTGGTGTTTTGCATCTTGGCGAGGGGAGAATCGTAGGAGGAATCGAACGAGTTGAGGCGCCGAGCAAAATATTGAGAATTGTCCGATTTGTTGCGCCGCAATGAGTTCAAGCGCCGAGCATTATATCGGGAAGATTCGAACGAGGTCGACTGTCGGAACGAGTTCGAGCGCTGAGGGCGATATTCAAGTTTGTACGGATGAAAGCGGCGGTGGCGAGGAGCGAGCTCAAAGGGACGTCCAAGCCTGAGGGTTTCCCCAGTGTTTAAACCAACAGCAGAACCAGAGGAGGTATGCATTGTGAGACCTTCGATTATTGTCGACACTCTTTTAATGTAACTTTCCTTGTCAGTAGAGATCTTCGGTATTGTACTCCCGCGGCGGCCGTCCGTTTGTTCTTGAGCTGGAGGTGAAGTCGAACAAGGCTCCCGCACAAGGCGGCTGCGGCAGGAACATGCATGCGCATATTGGGAACAAGGTTGCGCGATGATCATTGCTAGTCGCCAACTTGAAGAACCTAGGAATGGCACACAATGCATGGTCGACAGTGTAAAACACCGTCGAGCAGCATAGGTGTCGAGCTTCATGGAGGAAAGATGAAGACAGGCGCTGAGCGTTGATCCGCGGCAGCAAACGGTAGCAGACGGTAGCCGGTCCGCCAACTAACCGTTCTGCTGCCGAGTCCGATCGCAGATCACATCATCTCTCCTCTCAGTCTTCACCCCTGTTGGGTGTCTTACACACAACACGGTCTCCATAGTCTCATCCTTCCTCATCCTTCATAGTCTCATCCCTCGCGGTTTTCGACCCTGTTGTGTGTTTTACATACGACACGGTTCAGGAACTCTGTGTTGCGCTACGCGTACCTTTGTGATCTACGCAATCGTCATCATTCATGAGCTGCCTTATTCCTGAAGTGGAGGTAAACTTCTCCCTTTGGACAGTGTTGTTCGTGCTTAGCTCTCATTTAAAGTCTCAATGCGCGAAGGCGATCCAAAATTCACCCAGTTTTATTGATCCTCACCATGCAACTTAGTGATTCTCCTTCTATCTCTCAGGGTATGTATTCTCTTCTCCGTCCCCCAATATTCTGACTTATCTGTGCGCAGAGGTGGAGTACTTCTGTCCACTTTGCGATGCCTGTCCCACGTGCAGTACAGATCCCGAGCACATTCAGGCTCCGCACCACGATGTTGTCCAAGCTCCAGGTGAATTCACATTATTTCTCACATAGACTAAGCTGATTGTTGCTTGAGCCCGTACAATCCCCCGTCGTGCTCTCGGCCTCCCTTTCACACTTTTTGTCGTAGAGGCCTACCTACAAGGCGGATGGCTGCATCTTGTCATCCCTTACGTGATCTGCATCCTAGTGTACTATTTCTAAGCGTCGTAGCGCCATAGCCTCACATAAATGCAATTTGTCAACAATTTTTCAATTTCCCGCGAATAGTTCACTTCAATATTCGACTTGGCTATACAATCGGCCTCAAGTTCTTCAGAGTTCATTCCCGCATGCAAATCACAGTGTGTTCGGTTGTTAACAAGGCACGAACCCCAGACAATTAGGTGACGTCCGAGTCGTTGTTTCTCAAAGGATGCTGAGCATTTGGTTTCTTCTTCTTCGGGCATATACTGATTCCTTGTCATGTTCATGGCTTTGTTACAGATGTGGGCCTGTGGTAATGCCCTTGTTACCCTTGTGGAGCAGCCCAGAAGTTAAAAAGAACTCAACTGGTTGACAACTAATACTCGCACAACCCTTGCTCGCTATCTCCTTGCCGGCGTATTACGCTGACAACGAGCTATGCCTCCCAAACGATCCTTGTGCAAGGACTGCCCGCTTGAAGGGCATAATCACTGGGTCAACGGTACAGAGAAAGTCGCCCACAATCACAAGATTTTCCTTCTCTCAAATCCGCCACCACCGACGGTCCCTGTTCCCCCCTCCACTGGTAGCGCCGGCCTCGCGGGCTTGATGTCGGCGCTATCACTGACCGACAACATCCCTCAGCCTCCAACTCACGTCTCTGTCTCTGTCTCCCCTTCGGACGAAACGAACAGCTCTTTGGCAGACTGGATGACCGCCCTCATTCTGACGGATGATGGTCCAAATTCCCATCAGCAGCCCTCCAAATTGTTTTCCTCTCGAGACGAGGTTCAGGAGATGAGCGCAGCCAACGTCCCTGATGGTTTCCACCCAATTCCCGCTGCGGAAGCCTCTCGTAGTGTCAATGCGGTGCTCGCTCATCAGATGCCCTCTCCTCTCAAGAAGCTCAGAGGGCGTAATATACTTATAGGATTAAAAAAGGAGGTTGAGGTTTCTTTTCGAACACTCGATGTTCACTTTGACAAGGACGATCCGGAGGACGTTGCCCGCATGCGCGGTGTGCTCGATACTGCCTCCGAGGTGGTAATAACCGCTGGGACCTCTCTAAAAAGCCTTCCATCCACCCTCGCCCAGCAGGAGCTGAGGGCGGAAGTGGTCTCTCTCATCCAGGTGTTGGATCGTCACATAGATGTCATATCGGCACGCCTTCCAGATGTCCCAGCTACTGGGCCCGTGTCATATAATGCTCGTGAGTCGCTCGCCGTTCACGTTGCTCACAAACCCATTACCAGACCACATTTTTTCGAACCCGATTGCCGACCTAGATCTCATTGCTCAGATGACGGTTTTGCTCGCTATCATATGCAATGTCATCCTCCACCTCGGGACCGATCCATGCAACTTCATTCTCGAAATGGTGAAAGTAATCGTCAATTTGGTGTTGGCTTCAAACGGGAGTCAAAACGAAACGCAGAGAGAGTTTGTCGTTGAGCAACTCCCGCCAAATTTACACGCGGCCCTACAGGCGTTCAAGATTGACAGCACGACCACCATTTATGCGGTTTGCCCTTCCTGTAGCTTCACACACGCACCGAAAGAGGATCCGGTGACTGGAGATCTCACCTATCCTGCCAATTGCCAAAATAGCCTCCCAGGTAAACATGATTTGGTGAATTGCGGCGCGGATTTGTTAGAAGTGAGGCACAGAAAGTCGCGGCCTATCAAACCTTACATTTTTGCATCCTTCGAGGAGTACCTCGCCAGGATTCTCGCAGACCCCGAGATCGAGAAGATGTGCGATCAGGCGTGCGATGACGCTGTGGCTTCCGAGAACCCAGAGTCGGTCACCAACATCTTCCATGCGGACTTCTTGAAGAAGTTCAAGGGACCTGACGGACAGACTCTTTTCATCGAGAGATGGGGCCGCATGCGGTTGGCGTTCGCAGTACAGTTGGACTTCTTCAATCCTAATGGGACCCGAAAGCGAGGGAATCATGATTCCATCGGAATTCTCTCTGCGGCTCTTTTAAATCTGTCTCCGGAAATTCGAAACAAACCAGAATACATGTATGTGGCCATTATTCCTGGGCCACACGAAGCTGACAGCGATGGGATCAGCCATTACGAGCGACCTCTGATGGATGTCTTTGTCACGGGATGGGGGCGTGGGCTGCATATTTCTCCGACGGGGCGGTCGTCAGTGGGCAGGATGGTAGATCTGGCCCTTGCCATCTCGGTGAATGACCTCCCCGCCGCCAGAAAAATATCCGGTACAGCAGGGACCAGCTCACATTTCTTTTGCACGGTCTGCAACTGTTATCATCTTAAGAATGTTTGGCGGACCGATTTTCAAAACTGGACACCGAGGGATGTGAACGAAATGCGTGCAAATGCAATCGCTTACCGGGATGCCAAGACTTTGGGCGAGCGCAAGCGGATATTGGAAGCAAGTGGGATGCGCTGGTCAGAGCGTTGGTGTCTCATTTACTGGGATCCTACTCGAATGCTAGTGATTGACGCGATGCACTGCATTCTAGAGGGCCTTGTGAAGTACCACTGTCGCTATATCCTTTGTCTGGACAAAGAAGTCGCTAAAAAGTCGGACCTCCACATTGCGTTCTCATATGACTGGACTCCGTATGACCCGTCAAAAATCACCGATGCAAGTGACCTTCTATCTGATAGAGAGGAGGCGCTAGAACAGGTTGAGAAGATTCGAACCAGACTCACGTATGCCCTCGACCGCGATGACCTCGGCGCTGATTTGGAACGCATGAAATCCGCCCTTACTGCAAATAATCTCAACCCCTTGAAATTTGTCGCGAGATCACTTCATCTCAAGGTTACTGGGGTGCGGGCTAAGGTGACAAAGGACGATTATGTGGATGCACTCATCATCTGGGTAAGTGTTTATATTCATCTCGAAAGTGCTGTTACTGAATTTCCTGTCGGACAGCGATTAACCCACCCCTACACCCATGATGACTTCATCCCAAAGACGATCGACATGACTCAACTCAAACATGTCCAGCGCGTGATTTCCACGACTGCAACTCCGTCGTGGATTAACTCTGTCCCTAAAAATTATGGAGAGGGCAATGCAGGTGTAATCAAAGCGGACGAGTGGCGAAACCTCGCAACGATCTATCTTCCCATCGCACTGGTGTTAATGTGGGGGGATCAGCTGCAGGGGACGGATGCAGCTCGTCTGGTTGCTATCTTAACTCATAGCATGAGCCTGTTTCAAGCTGTCACCCTGCTTTGCCGGTACAGTTCGACTCAGGATCGTGCCAGTGCCTATCGCCAGTTCATCCGAGAATGGGTGGAGGGCCTAGGCACTAACCACCCTCATTTGCTCGAACACGCCACTCGAATAAACATCCATGCAGCATTCCACATCTACGATTTCCTTCTGCTTTTTGGGCCCGTTATTTCTTGGTGGACGTTCCCATTCGAGCGTCTTATCGGCGCGCTCCAGAAGATCAACACAAATGATCACATCGGAGGCGAGCTTGAGGCAACGATTGTGAAATCGTTCTGGAGAGGGGCTAACCTCCGACGATACCTGACCCGTGCTGACTGCCCGGAAGTTATCAAGCAGTTGAAGAAACTGTTTGACATCTCATTTTCCCCGTGCAATGACCGAAGCGTGGAGTCGGTTCCTGCGGAAAATGACAAAGATCGCGCTCATTATACACATCAGGGGGTCAACTATTCGCGGGCTTCCACACACCTCGGCAATAGTCTCATCATATACTACCTGTCCTCCGCCCCAACGGAGTCCCCCATCGCCGGAAGCATCCAACGTATCGAGACAGCGGGCGACAATACCATATTCCATATTGGACGCCAGGGAAAGCTCCCACCGGGAAAATTCGATCCATTTCTGCCTTACCCCCACTTCCCAGCTAAGACTTACTCATCGCAGATGGATGACGTCGTTGACCAGATTCCGCCGTCTCTAGTCCTTTCTCATTGTGCTCGATGTGAATTTTCCGATGATCGTGCGGTAATTCTGGACCTGTCCCGAGTAAGTTTACTCCTCGAATCACTGAACAAAGTCATTACTGACATCGCACAGAACTAGGGTACTGCCAGTCGCGCTGTAGATTATCGTCGAAGTCTGTAATATACTTGCAATGAATTATGTTGCCCAAATTTCATGCTGCCCGTAAGACGTTCATGAAGAGACTCATTTGGAGCCAGTGTTGGCTGTAAACGGACAACAGTGGATGGGAGAGGATGAGTTGGGAATCGGGACGAATGATCAGCGGTGGCGGTGATCGCACGTGAGTAACATCGTCACGCATTCAAATCAATCGCTTTCCTCCAAACTCGATTTTCGTCTGAGCACAACTTGCTGGAGTTTTACTTCGGCGACTTGCTCCCAAAATCACCCTCTCGTTTTGTCTCAGTAACTTGCCGCTGTTCTTACAGCGGTGACTGACTGTATCTGCTTGCGTCCGCAGTCGCACCTTTGCATGCCCACCTGGTAAAGCTCAATCCCAACGGGTCCCACTCAAACAAATGACCACCGTTTCGTAGGTCATCTCGCCTCCCAAATTGTCTCGCCTCCTATTATGAATCCAAACGATGTGCCCACATTTCCGGTCAGTAAATTCACTCCGCTATTTCCATCCACGTCCTCAATCCGACCTTTTTAGACGCGCCATTTCTTCGACGGACACGTCCGCAAGGATAACACTATCTTTGGCGTACACTGTGGCGATCCCACGTTTATCCTCAATCTTCCTGCACGCAAAGACGCCCCAATCCACCATCCTGGCCAAAAATGCGCCGAATTTCAGCGTACAACGTGGATCTACCCTGCCACACCCTATCTTCTCTTTGTGCCTCGCAACTCTGCTTTCCATGGGCCTCTCTTCGCTCGACTCCGCGTCCCTTGGACCGGTCTCCCCATTTTCCAAGATGAAGATAACGGACGCTGGATGCTATCGCCCACCCTCGCGGATCAGTGGGCTCAGCTTGAAAATGGCCTCAGACGTGTCCTGGCCGCAATCCACCAGCTACATCCCGGTGGAATAAACGAAGGGTTCATTCCTCTTCGGGTACCCTCACATTATGGGTATGCTGGAACTCGACCTACCCATGCTTCAGCTCTCTATTTCGCAATGGAGGCGCGCAACGCCTTCCTCCCTTTAATGGGCAACCTCACTATGATGATGGTAGCTTCCGATTACCACGGTGTACCCAACTGGCATCAAAAAGTGATCGACATCTCACAAGTGCATTCGCAGTGGTTTGCAGATTTGGAGGCATCTGCCGTCGGGGATCTGCACATTCCAAGGGTCGGTGGGATCCTCGACTTCACCTGCGATTATGAAGATGCGAGGCTTCAACGAAGACATCCGTTGGAGTGGATCCTCAACATGGTCGTGAGACAAGTCTCAATGCCTCTTTATTTCCATTGGGGCGATATCACACATCAACCAGATTTCCCTATCCCCGTTATCTTGAGAGAAGACTGCTTCTTTCCAGACGCTGCAGAGATCTACTATCTACTTGACCTGCCCGGCAAGGTGACGTTTAGTCCCTGGAGACTCGTGTCCAACGAAAAAATGGAGTCTGAGAGACTTATCTCCCCGTACAAAGCCCCAGCAGTCCCAGCTGCCGTCACTCCCCTCCCCGCCCACATGGCTAACCTTCCACTTGCAGATGCCGTCGAATCTCCGGCACACGCTGGCGAGACTCCGGCACACGCTGGCAAGACTATGCCCCGTTTTCCGCAGCCAGAAGGGAATAGCGGACAACGGTATGGCGAGAACTTCGACGCATTTTTCGCTCCCACAAGGCACGAAATCACGAGCTTGCTGAGAAAGAGTCCGGTCAAGGAAAGGAAAAGCGCCTGCAATGGGAAGCACACGCAGCTACCAGAGCTCCACCGGGGAAGCAAGGAGCCCGAGTTTTCGTTTGGGAGGAAGAGGAAAATGGGTTTTTAATTCGAAGAGCTATCAATCGCAACTCTGCAGCTGATATGTGGGACGAGTTTACCCCCGCTCAACGGTTGTATGATGGTTACCACAACGAGTGGGATCTCTGCACGGCATTCGCTCCCGATGAGGAGCCCGAGAACGATGGCGGCGATGGTCCGGACGATGATGACGATGATTATGGTGATGTAGAAGGCAGTGGTGTGGCCGACAACGGGTTACCAGAGTTAATTGACTTTGGAGATCGCCTTATCCTTGAACGAAGCCCTCCCACAACCGCCGACTTGCTGCACTCGCATGGGTTAGAGCCTGGCGAGATTTACGATGATGCTCTGCCAGTGGAACAAGCATCTTGCGACACATTCGAGATCCCGTTTGCTCGTTTCGGTTTCACTATGCCCATTGCTCCTTCTACGTACCACAAAGGTCCTCAAAGGCTCATTTGTCTAAAGTCACTCGGAAATGATAAGTGGGCGGGCCTAGATCACGACCGGTACAGGCATCTACTGTCGCTCTTGGGTTACTTGGAAGTTGCTCAGTCTATCGAAGAGATACCGAGTGACCTCCTTGATCTTCGCCAGGACGTCGCAGAGATCTCGGACGAATCAAATTGGGCCGTTGGTGTGAGCCAAGAAACACTCAATCACCATAAAGTCTACGTTGTCAGGCCGAAGGATCCTCTGTCGGAGCGATACCCCGTCCATATCTTACTGCCGAGTGCTGCAACAGCAGTCATGGTCAGTCGGATGGGATGGGGTCCCGATGAGATAATCCATCGCCTGCTCGAACACGGCGTAGAATTTCGAATCTGTCTGAAGGCTGGCGTTTATCATGTTCCTCCGCCCCCACCCCGAGCCAGTTACACTGGTCTAGGTTACTGTCGCCCCAAATACAAGCCCACCCCTGTTGATCACGGTGTTTATATGATGCTCTGCAACAGGTTTCTTGCGTCTCCTCGAGGCCGCGCTGCCCTTTTCATTGGTGGGATCGTTGCGCGTCTGGCGCGTTTGGTTGTTGATCAAGAGCTCGCGTCTCTCGGTCCGACCTCCGAGGTTCTCAGGACAGGGATCCGCTTGTGGGATGGGCAAAGTTCAGCGGCATACTGGGATGATGTGCTTACTGAACAAGAAATTGATCTCATCTGTGGGGTGTACGAAATTGCAACTGGTGCGCCCGAAATATATCTCTCGACTTTCTTTCTAACGGTCTATAGGTCGCGTAAACAAAATAACTGAGGAACACTAAACATCTCATCTATCTTGGTGGCCAACGCCTCACGCCTTCGCTCAGTCCGGTCTAAATATCGGTTGGTGGTCGCCGGACTGCGAGCGGTGGTTCCAGGAACGTCTGTGACACATCCAAAGTGGCAACACAGCACTACACAATCAGACTGAATGGAAGAAGAGCCTCAAATTTTACAAGAGAAGTCGCGAGATTGCACAGGCTAACGAACGGATTGCAGCTAATTTTTTGAATACCAAGGAGCGGCACTAACTTGACTAATCTGTATGTATATAAATACAAGCTGTAATGAAATGTTGTAGTATACTTGCTTGAAATCGAAATTCAGTTGGATGCTACTTGTCTTTGTGCTTATCCGCGAGGTTCAGCAGTTATCTGTCTTGAAATTTATTTGAGACCACCACGGGCAGTAGACCACCATCGTCATTGAACAGTGTGCTGTGCAGGTAAAAATTCAGGATTAATTTGCCAACGAGGTCATGATACCTCCAACATGAAGCCTCTTGAAATTTTCACCAGTGTTGACCGTAATACAGGCAACAGTGGATGAGACGATGCAGATCAGATCAGTGGCTGTGTTCAAGTCCGCCGCTCTTGTCGTCTTGTCCTCCCACCATGCAGCTCGCCGATGTTTTACATTGGCGACCTGCCTCCCTCTTTTCCATCGTGTATATTGTGTCTACGCTTGTCCCATGACTCATCGCCGTTTTACGATGGTGACTTGTGGCCATTTTTCCGGTTGCGGACCTGGAGTGGTGATGAAGCCAATCACATTGCTTTGCTTGCGGGTGGTGCCACACTATGGTCTATACAAATTTTCTGGCCATTATTTCTGTCCAATTCCCGTGTCTCATTAGTTTTCCAGATCTTCTGCGGTCTGAGATTCCAGACCAGCGGCACATCGACCAACTTACCCCCGCTCTCCGGATCCGTGGGATGTATTGAAGTTACCCTCTGTGCTGGCTTTACAGTTGACGCTTCAGATCTTTGGGGATCTTTTCGCGGGCGAGCGCTTGCACACATTTCGTTTTTCTTGGGCGTGAGCATGCTGGGGTGTTAAGTCAGGGAATTTGGGCGGTTGTATATTGCGTCCTGATCCGATTCGATCGCATGGTTTTTGGTCGCAGTGGGAGGACAAATGAGTTCTCCGGATTCTCATTTTCTGTGAGTCTTTCCATTCTTTCTTTTTTGGATCACTAACAAATATTTACAGAGCTCCACCGTTGTCCAAGTCGGCCGCTACCAGCTCAGCGGCGCAATTTACTACAAATTATGGTGCTTTTTCGAGCGCCACCGCTTCTTCCTTCACAACAACCCTCTCAACGTGCAAGGGGACTTGGTTATAATGCACTTTTGATCGACATGGTGCGTGTGGAACACATTGTTGCGGATTTCGTGGCTCAGCAGTAAGCTTAAGCTCGTCCTCGCAATCTTCCTCTCTATAAAGTTTTTTCAGGTTCTCCATTCGAAAGCCCCAGGCGCACCGCCATCCACGAAATCCATCGAGAGATGCCTTAAAAAGTTTATAATAGATAACATAGATTACGCAGAGTAATACCCAGCTTCGCCTGGACGTTGAGAATGAGATCTCCACAATTTTCAATGTCGAAGAAATCCCTTGAGTTCTCCGCTGCGAAACCACATCAAGAATTCGGCAATTCCGGAAGACGGTCGTGCGTAAAAGGAGAAAGAAGCTTGCAGATCTTCAAAAGGGGATGCCAACAAACAACGAAACGGATGGAGAATATCAAGCATTCAACGCCAAAATCCTCCAAACCGGAAACAAGGACGACCCAGATGGGGAATCGTGCAAAGAAACAAGAATATATAAAGTGGGAACAAGGGGATGTCTGCTACAAAACGAGGTGGTAACAAGTCAAGCTCTCCACTTATCTTCTCTACCTCCTTCGCAAATCTTCCAACCGTTTTTACTGGTCGAATATGTCCGACGTTGATTCCCCAATGCTGCCTGCAAACGCCCCAGACAATACCAACATAGTAGGACTCTACTAGTTACGCGGATACAACACCTATTGAATTTTTTTCAGCAGCTCGTTGGTACAGCAGACGGTGACCAGCTGCTCATGCCTTCAGAATCCGAGCTTCTAGCGGTAGGTTTTGGCTCTTCATGTTCGATTTAATTAACTGAACTCAAATACTTCAGATTTGGATAGGCAACGAAGCGGCGACTTTGGAACCTCATGCCAGCAGCAGAAGTCCGGTAGTCGCACCAAACGCCACGGACCCGCCTGCTGGAGAGGACTCGGAGAACACAACGCCAACCCTTCCCGGATTGAACTTTCCTGCAGACGGCTATGTCAGGTTGGCTCAGGAGATTCACAAGTTTGCACCTGGCTCCACGGTCGGCATCACATCTCCCAAGAAGCAAAGGCTTATTCGATACCACGCGGCAAATAGGGGTGGTTCGCCCAAGTCGCAGGTAAGTGAACTGGAAAGTGTTTTCTGATTAGACCATTCTAACGAAATACAAAGAAATTCAACTACCGTGAGCACATCATCGAGGTTATGATCAACTACGAATGACCCAAAGTGCGCCGGATGTCGAGGCGTGGAAGAGGATCCTAGAGATGCTGCTCCATCTCGGCAACGACGGGATGTCCTCGGAGGAGGAGTTCGGGAAAACTCAGGGGAAAACCAAGTGCATTGGTTACAAGGTTAAAATCTGTGCCTGGCGCGCTCAAGAGGTGGACGATATTCTCGTGATGGTGGATAGCATGGGAGAAAAACTGACCATGGAATTTGACTCAAGAGGTCCTAGGCGGCTCCCTCGTGAAAGAAGTGATGAAGCGAGTGATACCGGGCTCCTAAAGGACTGCCTGAGTGCCTATATGATGCCGGGTGGATTGCGAGGGAGTCAAAGAAGAGCCCTGTGTTCTGCGCAGACCTAGCCGTCTCAAAGGAAGCATTCTATCTGCTCGCTGCGTCGGCCGACATGGTAGAGTAGTGCGTATTTGAACCGATAGTCCTTAGAAGTTTTTTGGCCTAGATATTTTCTTTATGCGAATTATGATTTCCCCCAGAGTTAAATGCTGCGCTAAGAATGCCCCTCGGTAGCGACGAGAATTATTTCCGTCAGTGTTGACCGTAAAACGGGCAACAGTGGATGAGAGGATGAGAGGATGAGATGATGCAGATCAGATCAGTGGCTGTGCTGAGGTCGGCCACTCTCATCGTCTCATCCTCCCACCATGCAGCTCGTCGACGTTTCACGTTGGCGACCTGTCTCCCTTTTCTTCATCGTGCATACTGTGTCTCCACGCACTCCATGACTCATCGCCGTTCTACAGTGGTGACTTGTGGGGAGTTTTTCGTTCGCGGACAGATTCATTTGGGAGTCGAGCAGATGGATGAATGAAGTTAACAGAGTTGCCTGTGCTTGCGGGTGGCGCTATACTATGGTCTATGAGGTTCATACAATATTTCTGGCAAGTTTTCTACATTATTTCTGGTCCAATTCCCGCGTCTCATTACTTTTCTAGATCTCCCGCGGTCGCTGAGCTGTTTTCTGCCAGCCATTTCAAAATCCACAATTTTCATACTAGCTACGAAGCTGGTGGCAACCAAGGCGGACAATACCATCAGCGAATCCACTCATTGACGGTACATGTCTCCTTGTATCTTCTCATTCTCTCCCGACTAAATCTCTCCTTGAAAACAGATTCCACGCAAATGGGCAAGGTCTGCACCTGGATGAGCTCGAAACACCGCTCCATTGCAGCTACACTTGCTACGTGCATCGCAGTGGTTTAGCATACCTGTGTCTTGTGTTGGATCGGTGCCGATACATCGCAAATGCATATACTTGGTACATATTCCTTCCCCTCCTTTCTGTCTTTCCCCTGTACCTACATCTCTGTCTCCATGGGCTGCACCCCCATCTGCAGCGCCTCTTTCTGGAGCTTCTTTCCTTACGTTTTGGTGTCCTTGTGGTTTTTCCTCACAACTTACAATTTCTATCCAGAAACTCCTCGTCCCATCCTCTTGTACAACCCGCAGATGTTTCACGTTCCTCAACATTTCAAGGATTCATTCCACATCCTCCAAACTATAGCATAAATCTCTAAAAACTCCTCCGACGATCACATCCGCGAGGACTTGTCCGACATGTACCAAATTGTTGGAGGCAATCGCGGTCTGGGATTTCAGACGGTGGCACCACCAGCGGCACATCGACCAACTTCCCCCCGCTCTCCACCCTCCGTGGCGGCGACTTAGACTTATTTCCTTTTTTGGACTTCACCTCCTCATCGACTTTCTTTATACTCGAAACTGGGTCTGCACGTGGCTTAGCGCATCTCAGAGACGCTTCGTGGGATCTATTGAAGTCGCCCCCGCGCTGGTTTTACATTTGAGCCTTTTCTCCGGACATTTTTTTTCGACGGGAAGCGCTTGCACGCATTTCATTTTTCTTGGGCGTGAGCATGGGGTCTTGACTGATTGAGGAGAGGGATTTTGCGTGGCTGTGTGTTGCGTCCACTTTCAATTCGCCTGCCTGGTTTTTGTCGAAGCGGGAGGAAAGATTTCTCTGCATTCTCAATTTCTGTAGGTCTTTCTCTTTTATATTTGGAGTGTAAATAACTCTTAACTAACAAATATTCACAGAGGTCCGCGTGTCCAATGTGTAGAGACTATTAATATACAAAATTCGCCTGACTTGTGCGACTAAAACGAATTCGCTGAAAAGGTGTTATCAGAGCGACCGGACGCGAGAAGGAAGAAGACACGGTCCCGTTATTGGCGCCGCACACGAAATCTTTTCTTCCGCCTCCAACCCGCGTCCACCCTGCTGTCTCTTGCAAGCCCATCCTCCCGCATGCGTCTCGATTTCATGCGAAAAGTCCCAGATGCATAACCTTGGTGCAGTCGGACCCAATGCAGAGTCTGCACCCCGAGTGCTCGCCCGTGAGGTCTGCGACCAGCGTGCCTGTCCGTCGGTTCTGCAGTTGTCCAAAAATATAAACAAGGTGAAAAGAAATCAGGATAGCACACACCTGATCGTGAGACGAGGAGCGCAGCGGACGGGGACGTCAAGGGGCGGCCAGGCATTCCCAAACCCCTGCGGTCGAACTTCTTGGGGCCCAGCAGGATGGTCCAGGGGCGGGCGGAGGACTTCATCCCGTACATGTGTCCTCAAGTCACACACGCGGGCAACTCCTCCGCCAGCGCGGGCTCGCACATCTCCCTGTCCTCGCGCAACATCCGGTCCACCGATACACGTGCGTCGACCAAGACGTGTGCGCCAGGCGCCACCCAAAGTACCAGCAATGTGGAGCCAAGCGACAGCCAGAGTCCGCATTCAGCGAGGACGCACGCGAGCTCGGACGTGAGCCAGCACCATCAGCGACATGCGAGCGCCTGTGCAGCCGCGATCCCGATGCCGCCGAGACATCCGCAGATCAGCGAGCGGAGGAGTCGCAATCGGGCGGGGACGGTGCCCGTGTTGTCCTCCCCCGTGCCCAGCCTGCTGTCCGTAGACTTCCCGAACGCCGGCTGCTCGTAAGTGAGCGCAAGCAGGACCAGCTAGGGCTGCTCTCCGGCTCCGCGCAACCGTCGCCGAAGTTGTCATTGAGCGCGCTGCAACATCGTGCGAGCAACCTCAGCTTGTCGATGAGCCACCTGTGCGCGAGACACTCGCGGTCGCACTCTGGGTCGGGGTCTGGGTCGGGCTCGCATTTGGGGGCGGGGTCGGTGCACTCGAGGATGGAGTCGTCTTCGTCTGCGTTGCGGCCGGGCGGCGAGCGTATCAGTGTCATTGCGCAGAGCTGCTGCAGAACCTCGGCGCCGCAAGCCACAGCTCGATCGAGCTCGAGCAGGCAATTAGCACGAGGTATCGGGCGAATAGCTCCATGGCGCGGCTCGAGGAGGATTTCTCCGATCTGCGGATGGAGACGCATTCGTGGAGAGCGGGAGTGATGCGGTGTCGAGCAGCGGAGGGGAGAATAAGGGCGCGAGGGGCGAGGCCCACGTGGACTTCAAGGGGTGCAGGGACATCGAAGGGGGCGGGTGGCCGCTCCCAAACGCCCGCGTTTGGGCTTCGAGGGGTGCAGCGGATGTGGGGGATGGTAGACGGTGGGCGGGCGGTGGGGGACATCGAGGGAGAGGGTGGCGGGCGTCCTCAATCGCCTGCGGTCGGGCTTCGTGGGGCTCAGCGCACGCAGGGATGGTCGAGGGGTGCGGACATCGGGATTCGAGGGCCGCAGCGGGCAGGGGGGTCGAGGTGCAGGCGGGGGTACTCAAATGCCTGCGGTCGGGCTTTCTGGGGCCCAGCGCGCGCGGGGTCGAGGTGCCGGTGGGCGGGGATCTCATTCCGAACGCGCGTTCGGGATTCGAGAGGCGCGGCAGGCGGGGGGGATGGTCGAGGTGCAGGCGGGCGGGGACTTCATCCCGAACGCCCGTGTTCGGGCTTCGTGGGGTGCGGGGGATCGTCGGGCAGGCGCTGCACTTCATCCCGAACGCTGGCATTCGGGATTCGAAAGGCGCAGGTGGGGGAACATCAAAGGGGCGGGCGGGCGTTCCCAAACGCCTGTAGTCGGGCTTCGTAGAGCGCAGAAGGCGCGGGGATGGTCGATGACCGAGGCGAAGACAGACGTCATCCAGAACGCGGGCATTCGGGATTCGACAGGCGCAGCGGGCGGGGGGGGGGGGGGGACTTCGAGGGGAGGGGAAGGCGTTCTGAATGCCTGCGGTCCGATTTTGTAGGGCCCAGCGGGCGCGGGTGGGCGGGGCCCTCATCCTGAACGCGCGCGTTCGGGCTTCGAGGCACGCAGCAGGTGTGGGGCATGGTCGAGGGGCGGTCAGGTGTCCCCAAAAGCCTGTGGTAGGGCTTAGTGGGGCCCAGAGGGTGCGGGGATGGTCGATCGACGGGGAGATGACGGACGTCATCCGGATGCCCGCATTCGGGCTTCGAGATGCGCAGCGGGCGGGCCGACATCGAGGGGGCGGTGTCGTGTCTAATAAATGTTAGCCAGGAATGATGAGAATTGAAGAAAAATTACTGGGGAGAAAATTGAGAGAAAAATCAAATGGAGGATAATGGGCCGAGTTGATCCGAGTTCTCACGCCCCTATTTGCGCTCAGGGAAAAGAAGTTTAGTCAGCCAACAGTCAAAGCGATTATTCATGATCTTACTCATGCTGAGTCAAGCTTAATAAACATTACTGAGCCATTATTCAGCATTTGTAATCAAATTCATCAGCAAGACCAGGAGGGAAAAGGGAAGGATATTCACACGGGAACAGTATAAAAGAAGAGATAAATAGACCTGTCATACCTACCTACCTACCAACTTACTTACGAAGCCTGTATATATTAGTAGGAATAATTAGACTCACACTTTATATAGTACTTCTGATTGAGACAGTTCTCATCATAAGGAGTCTATTTCAGATCAGCCAAACTGATTTCAGCAAGCCTACAGCAGTACCGCAACAGACAGCAGAACAGAACC
This sequence comes from Mycena leptocephala, assembly GCA_029378395.1. NCBI lineage: Eukaryota > Fungi > Basidiomycota > Agaricomycetes > Agaricales > Mycenaceae > Mycena > Mycena leptocephala. The sequence continues at coordinate 47,207 of JARJLF010001659.1, read as the reverse complement.
GATTTACTGCCAGAAATTCCGCTAGACAAGCCCAGCCACCGAAGTGCTCGCGGTTGTTAGCACAGAACTGATTTACCGCCAGAAACTCCGCTAGACAAGCCCAGCCACCATTGCGCTCGCGGTTGTTAGCACAGTTAATTCAAGTGATATTTCCACCAATTCTATTGAACTTCTAATTTTCTTTGCTCACCAACTCGCACAATTTATTAGTGGAGTTTACACGAACAACGTCACTTCCTGTACTCTACTTGGGAATAAAAATTTCCACACGACAGCGGGAGGGTGGTCTTAACTGCCTGCGGTTGGGCTTCGTGGGGTCCAGCCGCCGTGAGGATGGTCGATGGTGGTGGTAAGAGGATTGAGAGTGGGGGAGCCCTCGCTGTAATATATAGTGTAAAGTACATGAACATAGCCAGGCCAACATGATGCAAAACACCTGAACCTAGCCAGGGCCTGGCTGGCTCCAGTATGCTCCCTGGCCTTTTGCGGGGCGGGAATTTTGGGTTTTTGGCAGCCCGGAAACCCCTTTATTTGCCCTCTATTTGCCGTCCGGGATCAACCCTGTATTCTGGCCGAAATGCTTTGATCCCATACATTTTGCCTTCCTCGGCTATTCCTCTTGTTTCCGAATGTTACCGACCTTACCGTTCTTACCCGCCACCGTCCCCTTTTGCTTACGCTCGCTTATTTGTTGCCGCCCTCGGGCCTCCATTGATGGCGCTCGCTAAATTGCTCACCGCTGCTCGCTTATTTTGTTGCCGCCCCCCATTGATGGCGCTCGCTTAATCGCTCACCGCCACTATTGATGGCACTCCCCCCCCGACATTCTTTGCTGGCGCTCTCCTTCTTTCGTCCTTTCTCGAGCTCGTTGCTTCTGCCTCCAACAAACGGCGCCGACCATTACATCATCCCGCCCCATCGTTTGATGCCCGCTTATACATGATTTCCTTCCCTCCGTCTCCCGCACACCCAGCTCAGCTTCCCCATACACTGCTGCTACCTAGAGGGGCTGCCCTGTCCCCCTCCCTCCTCATCCCGCAGCTCTTGTTTCACCCGCGCTCCTCGCTTTTGATGGCGTCGCTTAACCACCATCACGGTGCGATCACCTGGCTTAACCGACGTGCGACGCCTCTTCTTACCTACACCATGCCCTCCTCTCCCGCACCTAGCAAACCTCCTCCCACCCGATCACCTGGTTCCAGCATCGACAATCCGTTCTCAGTGGATGAGTTCACCGGCCCCGTTCCCCCGCGCCGCAAGCCTCTCGCCGAAAACGCGGTCAGGTCCAGTCGTAATCCTTTGCTCGTGGACGACGACGGGCGGGTGGTTGACGAGAATGGACACCTTGTCCACAACATGTGTAGGTTTTTCCCTTGCTCATTGTTTTTTATCGCAATATCAACTGAAGTTTATCTACGCAGTCTCTACTCCACCCCCCCGGCCCTCAAGTAAGGCGCTTTCCACTCAATCCCTTTCCATTATTCAATAATCTTCGTAGGCCGTTTTATCCAAATCTTCTCCAGCCCACCCTCTATCATTCCACGCACTATGCCCCCGCGCAAGTCATCTAGCGCAGCACAAAAAGCTCGGGAGGCGGCGGCGGCTCGCACATGGGTTCGTCTTCTCGCCGCACTCCAGGCCCCCGCCTCTGTCTCTTCGGCCAGAACTCGGATCCGTCGACGGGTGGTGGGCAGCGGCAGTCGAGCTGATCGTTCTCGGCCTCTTTCGGAAAACGAACTCTACCTGACCGACGTGCGCCCGCCTGTAGCAACCACCGACAGACCCCACCATGAATGCAGCATCTGTAAGCACATCAAATCGCACCCCGTTATGTACGTTGCCTTTTCTTTTACTTTCCTTCTCATCCCTTATACCCTTCCAGATACGGGTGTGGCCACGGTCACTGTTATATCTGTTGTCGTATCGCTCTCGAGTACAGCTGGCGCTGTTCTCTCTGCAATGCCCCGATCACTTCCCCCCCCGCTCCCAACTACGACGAAAAAACCGCCATCGCGTTTGATATACCTGGCTGGGTGGACAATAGCGTCGTATCGTACAGCTGGGCCGGCCTGACCTTCCCGACATAACCAAATAATCTGTAGCAGTCTTCCTCGTTTTGTGTATGGGGTTTTTTTATTATTTACTTTGGCCTGTTGGTCTGTACAGAGTCTTTAATGCATACTCACCTATAATCCTGTCGTACACACAATGAATTGCATACCGTATGACTTTAAAATCACTCGTGTTCCCTTGAGAGCGAGAGAGCATATTTTATACATGTCATCAAATAAGTACAGTAAACGGGGAACGCCTAGGCCCTAGTGATGCTCGTTGGGGGGCACCTTGCGCCTTTTGCTGGGGCATGTGCGGCGCCGTTTCCTCTGCACCTCATTCACTCCCTCTCTGGACTGCTCCAATGGATATCCCGGCGAATCCGTGGGTTGCTGAGCCGGTTCGGCTTGCCTGCGGGTTCTTTTCAGTAACTCTATCCATTTACATTTTACAGTGGCATACGACTGCACATGTAAGGTCAGGTTCCTTTGCCTCAACGTGGAAGCGGCGTCAGCGACACGAAGGCTGAGGAGCGCGGAGAGCATATGCTCATGATTCACGGTACCGGGCTCACGCATCTCTTGCACGGGAATTCGCGGCTTCTTGCTGGTCCGGGGGGAGCTCTTTGAGCCGACGACGATACCTTAGAGTATTGTAGTACCTTGATTTGTGGTCACAAAATACAGAACTTACCTCGCCATTCGTTCCCGCGACTTTACTCTCTGCTCCTCCTTTTTTATCTGCCTGTTCGTCGGTGTATGAGCTTTTGTGGGGAAGGATAGGCATGAGAGAGCTCCACAGGTATTCGTATTGTGTCAGCATACGCGGACCGGTGTCGAATGTGGAAGACATAGAGGACAAAGAGATGTATGTACACACAAACCCCGTTGTCGGCGAGTGACGCCCTCGCATCAAAGACTCCCATGACTTAGCGTTGTCCACAGAGCCGCACGGCGTCTGAAAAAGGAGTGCCATTGTTACGAAGACGCCACATAGTACTGTATATTCACGATGTATACGCCGGATATACTACTCTCACCCGGCCGCCCGCCAACGCCTCTTGATATCGCGCGACGGCGACCACTTTGCTTGTGCATGACTCGTGTGTGGCACCCCTCAACCCACTGGTATTCAAGTTGCATTCAAGGCTATAGGAACAGCAGACATGAGATACAAAACGGCGATGACAGAGTGGAACAGAAACTTACAAGGACTGATAGACGCCAGGCGTGATCCCGACATAAACAATGTACCACTTCTTGCGGCCACGGGAGCTGATGTGGAGGGGGTTGGGTCCGTCGAGAAGGCCCGTGGGCGTCGGCAACTCCATTGCCTGCACAACATGGGATCGGCGCTGAGCAGACGGCGGCGCTGGACAGACGCGGGTCCAGCCACGCTCCCTGGCGTGGTCGTACGCCGCTTGAGGGAGCGCGAGGGTTGGATAGCCCTGGTAGATGGCGCTAGAGACACCAGAGACGAGAGGCTGTGCGACTTCCCTGCAGAAAGATTACTCGCCACCTACAAAAGAAAGCAAAACATCATGCGTACCAGTCCTCATACACGCCCGGCACGCGACCATAGAACACGGCAATCCCGCCATGGTTGGCGTGCGACTTGGGCTTGTTGGTTAACCGGCGAGGAGACGCGCCAGACACGCCTTGTGTGCGGAAGGCAGCCTCGCTCCTTGATCGTAGGTATCGTAGGTCAGCCACCCGCTCTCCAGAAATATATCACAAAGACAAACCAAGAGTTGGTCAACCCAATAGTCCGGGGAGTTTGGTAGACGTAGAGATCTTCTTCATCGTCGCGCTGAGGCGTCGCAGGGGAGGCGGTAGTAGGAGCATAGTCGATACGAAGACGTCCAAGCCGATTCTGCAGTTCCTCAAGCCCATCGTACGTGGGAGGGCCCGGGGTGGAAGTGAGACGGGTCATTGAAGGGATGCGGTGGAGGGATGCAAACACAATAAAATGGACTCGTGGCCAGGAGTTTCGAGGAGTTTCGTCCCCATCAGAATCTCAATATCAGGCTTTGAGAAGCGGAGCCAAAATGGGTTGCATCGTAACAGTATCGTAACCCGAAAGATCGCAGATCCAGCCAAATGGGGCATTACAAGATCGAAGCACTTCCGTATCTGGCCAAAAAGCACCATTGATGGTGCCTGAACAAGTACGAGCAACGAGCACGCTAAATTCTCACGTCGGGCTTTAAGTTCTCCAGGCACGGCGCGTCTGACTTGAAGTCCTCAAATCTCAAACACTCCCATGTGTGGGCAAAGAGCACCGTTTGAAAAAACTACGCGAGAACAAAAAGTACGACTACACACACGCCAACGAACAAGCTGCAAATACTTTCACATGGTGCACATGGAGGCACGGGTGCCTAACATCCGAAAAATTAGATGAAATGGGGCAAGAGATTCACAAACTCACACGAATTATTCAAACGATCACGGCGACGGCCCCAGTGACCAAGGCGGCGTTGAAATGATTGAGGGCGTCAGCCTGGCTGCTGAACTTCTCACTCAAACCAGTCGAGACGCCGGTGACCGCGTTGAGAGAGATTGCCGAGTTCTTGGTGAGGCCCACGTACTTGCCGCATGTTATGGCGAACCACTTCTCCCCATTATCGGCGATGGCGGCAAGAGCAGTGCGAGGGATGACGGTGAAGAGAATACCCGCCACCCACGGTCCGTGGCCTTGGATCAAAGTCCCAGACTGCGGCTGGACGACGGCCGCAGGCTGGGGCGGGGGGACGGCGGGAGGCACCGCTGGATAATAATATTTTTTTAGCCATATCCCAGGACGGTGCGTCAAAAACATACCGATGGCAGCGGCCGAGTTCCAGGCCGCGACAAAACCAACGCGCGCGCCGTTGACGTTGTTGACAGCATCGGTCACAGCAGCGAAGGCCACGGAGACTGCGAGATGTCAGAGAAGAGTGAAAGTGGTTGGGGGCGTACTTACATTCTCCACCAGAACAAGTAGACAATTTGGCGACAGCAGCCGTCAAGGTATCGACCGTGGCCACCAAATTGGAGAACTGCCCAGTGAGATCAGCAAAACCATTCGCGACGGTCGCTCCCGGAGCGAAGACCACGGGAGCGACATTGTTGAGGTTAGCCATTGAGGAAGAATAAAAGGGGGGGGGGGAGGTTTTTGGAGTGCTGTGTGTGAGGGCGCAGAATAAGATGGGTTGGGCGGAAATGATCCCGCAGGAGACCTTAAATACTTATCATTCATCAATCATTCGTTGAGTTCTAATTGGGCTGGCCATGTGGTGTTCTGAGATTGGGACGATGCCGGTTCGATACCCGAAAACTCCGTGCCAAAGAAGAGTTGACGGTATAATATATTAAAACAATCCACCCACCATCAGTTGTTGCACCCTGTGTATTTTCCACTCTCTTAAAGTTTACCAACGATATCCATGGAATTTCAGGTGAGGATTAGTCGCATCGTGCTTGCTTTTGACTAAGACTGACATCTGTATCCTAGCAAAATGCCCCAAAAGAGGAAGCGCACCCAGAAAACCCGTAAGAGAGTCGCCAGAGAACATCGTCAAAACCTGCGCCTGTGGGCGGAGGGACCACGAGAGGACATATTGACCCCTCATATCGCGCCATATGCCGATGCTCTGGACCGTAGTTGGCGGGATGAACGTGAGTATCTCCAATCAGTCTGCAACGAGTTTCATCAGCGCATTAGCTGGCGTCTGGCCGACCACGAGCAGCCCGAGATACCTTTAGCTGCCTACAACCCCGATTCCGATGATTCTGAAGAGCTGGACGACGAGGAAATGAAGGAAAAGAGAACCAGGATCACTCTGCTCAACGCGGTGAGCTCAGTGACCAAAGTGACATTTATCCCACGTGATCGTGACGCCCACTTAGCGCATCCGACATTGGCTCAAGTATCGAGTTCACCGCCTCTGCAAGCAGCTTCGTCCCAAACTCGACGGGTCCAAGGACGGATGGGCCGTCCTCCTCGCTAAACTCTCTGGGACCACTTCCCTGCCCAAAGCTCGGCAAGCTTATCAACAATTCATGCGCGAGGTGTACACCTCCGACATTGCACCTGTCGTTGCCGAGCATTGGACGGAACAGCAAGCCGATGGCACTAACATACAGACCAAGTTGGATCCGAACGGTGCTTTTTGAGCTGCCATTGCTCGAGAACTCTTTGCTGCGCTGCCTCAATCTGAGCGGGACGGCTACCGCGAGCGAGCTCAAGAGGAGGCGAAGGCCACGCGGGCAGCATACAACGCGGAATTCAAGAAACCACCCTCCAGAGCGCCTGAAGACCGTCAAAAGTGCGTTGATATGTCCAAATCCACACTCAGAAGTATTCATGCATTCGAATACAGGTGTATCGATAACGTAGGGACTTTCCTCGCGCCCATTCTGCAGGGAATCGCCGAACGGACCGGCCTTCACTCGGTAGTTATCCTCGGGGGACCTGTCCCCAAGTATGGCGGAGATCTCCGCACTCTTTTGTTCATGGTAACAACCTGCCCAGCTTGCAAATCTCTGACATGTCTCATTTAGTGTGTCGTATGGACGCAATCGTTCGGGGAGCAGACCAGGAGCCCACTTCCCTCAATGGCGCCCGGATCGCTTCAACGAAACCCTTACGTTGATGAAGGAGTATCTCGCGACTGCTTTCAGTGAGTCGACGCGCAGTCAAACTGAATTAATGCTCATTATATCCAAGGTCCACAAGACATCGCGGAGTCGGCTCTCCCTGAGCCTCTGGCAGGCGCTAAATACACCATACCGGAGTCTGACCATGAGGAAGACGAGCCCTCTGAGGAAGACGACTCCTCTGACAACTCGAACGAAGACTCTGAGGATACGGACAAGGAGGCGCCACCCAAAAAGCGGACGAAGAGCAGCAAAACGGGCCAGGGATCCAAACCCGCCACTTCCACGTCAAAGCCCAAGCCCAGGCCCCAGCCCACACCGCTCACCTTCGAACAGCGGCGCCAGCAGAACATCGCCCGTACTCAGGCGCTGCTCGCGCCTCTTGCGGCGGAGATCCGCGCAGATCTGACTGATATTGTGTCGAAGTTTCCCAAAAAGACGAAGACCAAGAACCCGCCACCGAAGAGAAAGCAGCCCGCGGAGGCAGAGCTGCCAGCGGCAGCACCGCGCAAGTCCCGCCGTCTAAATCCTGGTACCCCGCTCGCTCCCACTGCCAATTCGACACCCGTCCCTCCCTTGACTCAGGACCCGGCGGCTGCGACCCCCGACCCTGCCTCTGCGACTCAGGACCCGCCGGCCAAACCCCTGCTTCCTCCCCCGCCGGCTTCGACACCCGTCCCTCCCTCGACTCAGGACCCGGCGGCTGCGACCCCCGACCCTGCCTCCGCGACTCAGGACCCGCCGGCCAACCCCCTGCTTCCTCCCCCGCCGGCTTCAACACCCATCCCTCCCTCGACTCAGGACCCGGCGGCTGCAACCCCCGACCCTGCCTCCGCGACTCAGGACCCGCTGGCTAACCCCCTTCCTCCCCCGCCGGCTTCGACACCCGTCCCTTCCTCGACTCAGGACCCGCCGGCTAACCCCCCGCTTCCTCCCCCGCCGGCTTCGATACCTGTCCCTCCCTCGACTCAGGGAACCGATACCTCGCCCCAGCTCGCCCCCGTGGCGGTGCAGGTGGCGGTGTGTGTCCCAGACGACGCGCCGAAATGGCTTCATGACTGCGTCGAGCTCTTGCTTGCGCAAGACCTGGGCGGCCACTTCCGCGCGCTAGTGGCAACGCTCATTCGACTTGAAACTGCCTTCGGATTCAACGTGAAAAATGACGCTACGCTCTCCGCCGAAGGCCGTCCAGTTCAGGTGCATAATTGAATCAAGGGTGGACGTGCCAAGACGAAGAAGATTCCTGCCATCAAAAATATCCAAAAGTATGCGGACGAGTGGGGCAAATGGTGGGGCCGTCTACAGCCTGCATGGCGCGAGCGGGATCGGGACGGTCGGTGGCGCACAGGCGGCGACACTTTGTATGGCCCTGCAAATGAGTGGGATGCCCTTGACTGCCCAGGTGTCAACGGCTGTTTGAGTTTGGTTGCTAGCCTATATTTCTGGGGGGCTTGCACAGATCAGCTGCCCCTCATCAAGGAGCGTTGGGATAGTGCAGTGCAGGATGTGACATGGATGCTGGAGGGGTTGGCGGTGTCGATGTAACAATTTTTTTTTTTTTTTTTTGCTTTTACGCTCCCTTCGAATACACGATCCGAATGTTGCTACATAATTCTATGGATATACACAATGTTTTGTTGTGGCCATTGTGTCTCAATCGCGAACTCATTCCACTAATCGCGAACTCGTTGTATTAATTTGATGCAAATGCATTCGCTCAAAGTAAATATAATGTAGCAACACGCTAACTAATAGTGCTCATGGTCCAACCACTTTGTGGACTCCCAACACACGCACTTGCATCCGCAACAACCTTCGATACCACAAACACCACAAGCTGCTGGGCGATCTTGGCGTGAAATGCGTCCAGGAAAGAAAGCCGGTGCATCTGCCGCGAGTTGCCCGTCGTTGGACTCATCGCCATCCTCGGATGGCGTCCGGCGCCGGCGCATTCTTTTATTATTCGGCGGAGGTGTCTGGGGTGGGGGTGGCGTTCGAACGCGCCGCTTGCGGAAAAACACAGGTGTCTCTGCGGCGACGGGCCGGTCTTCACGGGGCGGGGGCGTCTGAGGCAGACGTTGTTGCTGCAGTGTCGGTGGAGGGCGTTCGTTATGGCGCTGTCCGCTGGTGTTCGCGGGGTAGTCCCGTGGCTCCAACTGCAACAGAGCGTGGCGACTGAGCTTTTTGGGCAGGGTGGCGGGACGCCTGGCAGGCGGGCGACCTTCGTGCGTGCGTTGGGTCTTGGACATGTGCATCCGAGATGTCTTCTCGTCAAAGGCCTCAAGACCCTGCTTCTCGATGTAAGTCCTAGGTGATACTTAGAACAGATTCGAGTTATCATATTGGTGGTCCCGTACCTGGCGTGCCGCATGGTGTCCGCAGCATGAACTGTTCGTGATACTTTGCAGCTGACTTCAAGGATTTGGCCCGATAGGCCCACTTCACTTCATCCTCAGAGGCTGCAATGGCAGCACGACGACTAGAGGGGAAGAGGGGTTGCGATACCCTAGTATATTTCATAGCATTGCAGTAGTAGAATATTGACGCACCGTTGCATGCGTACCCGCGCAGCAGCACGCAGTTGTTCACGGTTTCTGTCCAGACGCGGTGAGACCTTGAAATGCAATTTAGAGCGCGTTTGTACTTGTCAGCGTAGCGTTGAAGGGTCTCCTGATGACGTTGGGCCTTCATTTTGTTGTTTAGAGGCTTGCGGCCCGGAGCCATGGCAGAGGTTGGGTGTAGTGCACGAAGTTGATGAGAAGAGGCTCTAGTTGCCTAATGTAGTTTTGGATTGTCTTTAATCGTGCACGTCTACCATGAGTTCGCGATCGCTATAAAATCACTTTTAAATCCTCACGACTGCCTCCCGCTATCCTGAATCTTGAAATTTGCGCCGACCATACATACCCTTGGTGCGCGTCTCCAAAATATTTGGCGCTATCTGCCGCTGCCTCGGAGAGACGGTACGGCCTTCAGAGTAACCAAAAAAAAAAAAAGTCTCTGAAATGCACTCAAATACCCTCTAATATCACCTCCCAAAATTTGAGCCCGAGCGGCGCAGGCCATCCTAGGGAACTGTTCGACGAAAGTGAGTTCGCGACTGCAATGAGTTCGTGATCACATTATGATTCTGCATCTCGCGACTGCTCTTAGCACAGAATAGGCGACATAGAACCAGTAGTATTTGAATACGACTAGTATAACATCTCGCACGCTATATAATGCTCCCAAATCAACGGCTCGCTGTCCCCAGTCCACCATATACGCTAAATCGTGCACACTTTTCGCCACTCTCTGAAACCGATAATCCGGCGTGGCACTAGCCCGGGTGGTGAGGCGGGGACACACGCAATTCGAGAATTCACATACAATATTTGATCAGTGTCGTTCCCTACAGAATCATAATGTCAGAAGAAGAGTGAAGATGAATAGGAGAGCATACACATTGCAGCATCAAAAATTTAGACTTGAAAATAGATCCTACAGGCCCAAGGTAGCCGTGTTCCGAGAAGCTTCGCATACCGAGCGGGGCGTAGTGCCCCTCATGGAATTTCACGCACAATCGGTCACTCGGTCCTCGACGATGAGGACGACAAGGTGAGTGAGTCGCATAGGGTGTATTCTTGTGTGACCCAGGATGGCCACAACATCACTACGACATCCCACAAGAGGTCGTAGTAGCTGCTCGACGTGCTAACGTCGACACCCAGTCAGTAAGCAAATCTTATGGCCTGCGTTAAGTTTCTGAGCCGTACACTTACAAATTTATCGATACTGCTAGACCGTTGCAACACAGAGGGGCAAGTAGAGTATCAGAGGGATTATTTCAGCAAGTCTGGCATTCAAAAACGCGGGCGCGAAATACACCAGGGCACGGCATTGGTAGTATTGCGTGAGTTGGCGCACGCCAGTTTTTGACCGCCGCCGAAGTAGCGGTGGCGTTCCATTCCCAGAGAAAGTCGGTAGTGTCGTGCTCCTTGAGGTTAGTTTTAGCGCGGGGAGATCACAGAGATACATGAGATTACTGGGCAGGTAAGCTGGACGAGAAGAGACAAGAAGCGATAGGCGCCAGTGACTGTGACGAACGTGACAACTCGTTCTCAAGCTCCTAACTTACTTCTTTTTATTTCTGTCGCGACACGCTGGAGCTGTTACGCCGGCCACTGTTCGTTGGAAGATTAGAGCAAAGGGTGTGCATTCAAAAGACTACGAAACTAGCGCGCAAGCCAACTGCTACAATCTACTGGTACTGCGAAGGGGAGGATAATTCAAAGCAAGACCTTCGTTATACGCATCGTTGTACTCCTCGAGAGTGGGGTACAAGGCGGCAGCGGCCTCTGCGTCGGCGCGCACCTGGTTCGCCGCCTCCATTTCAGTCATAGTCGGGACGACAGTGGGCTCAGCGCTGAAGCCGTTGGCCCGATATTGATGCAGACCGTTGTCGAATGACTGAGTGATCGTCCTGCGGCATTGGGTTTCGTCGACAGCCGTGAAGGAATATGGCATCACCGCCGCGGGGAACAGGAATGTCGAGCCCGTGGGGAAGTGAAGGACAGTGTGATCTGCCCACAGAATGATTCCACCATCGTCGTCATAATTGCCGACCGCCGTAAGCGCGCACCAGCCTGGAACATAGTCGCGCTCACAGCGAGCTGTGCCAACATTGGTGGAAAACATATATTCGACCTCCGAGAACGCTGTCGGCTGCGGAGTGCCGAAGTTTGTATGATCGAGCGGTAGGTGCAAGGTGGGGTCGTGCTCGAGAATGGCATCTATTGTGTCGCGGGCGATATTCCACAAGCGCGGGGCGATCTGCAGGAGTGCGGCTGGGCATTTTTTGCATAGGTAAGTCATCCTACAGAGCTCGACGAGGGTGCGCCACTCACCATTTTGGAAAGATGTGATGGTTTGCAGGTGCGGGCAGTAGCGCATAACAGCCAAGACGGCGGCGTTGCTGAAGTTACCCAAGCTCATATTTTCCGGCTGCTGAATCATTTGCAGTATCAGGTATGGACGCAAGGAAAAAAAGAGAAGCAAAACAAAACTCACAGGGAAGTTGCGCGGTTGGTAGCGGATCCCCCACGAAATGCCATCTTTGTCGAGCTTGGCGCGGTCCAGGTGAGTATTTCCCCAGTCCATTGTCTCGTTAGCTCCGATAACAGCCCGCTCCCAGAGCAGGTGTTCCTCTGGCGGGCCCAGATAGACTGCGCCTATGCGGTTGCACATATCAATGAAGGCGCCGGGATCGCTGCGAAAGAGGTAAGATAAATTTATTATGCGCTGAACCATACAAGAGCTTACTCGTTGAATCTGACGAAGCGATATCCCAAAGCTCTGAGGTGGCCTGCGTAAAATACTTCGGGCATAGGCATAATGTCGGCGAGAGGCGGGCAGATTCTCCTGGGGCGTAGCGTGACGGGGTTGACAACCTCGACCAACATGTCCCAAGGCTGCGGCGGGTGGGGCGGCGGGATGTAATCTTCGTCGGAGTCAGAGTCGGAGTCGGAGTCTGATTCGTCTGACGAGTCGCACTCAGATTCCGCCTTCTCGATGGTGTCCATTGCAACGGCGAGGGCGGTGTGCGGTGGCCGATGAGCAGCAATAGCCAGTTCTTCTTGGAACATTTGGAATACATTGATATCGAGGTATACGGCTCGACCTCGGGGGGGGAGTGTGAGTTGACTCCATTCCGGGCGGAAGGCCATCACGAGTGTGGGGCTTTTTTGTTTGTTTCGTTCCCCTCGAAGTGTTGGCATTTTATCGACGCCGCTAGGTGAGTTAAGGTAATATTTTTGTTATTTATTTATTTTCTGCAATTCCTTTTGGGACGCTCAACAGACAACCCGGGTCAAAGCCGGCCCAATCTCCATCGAGCTCTCACGGAGATATAAAAGGTGATCAGCGTTCAGTGTACTACCCGATAGCTCGACTGTTTTTGAGTACTGATGGAGGCCAATTTATGTGAGTCGAGCTCTTATTTCCTTGTGTTCATTTCCCTACCTTAATTTGTCTAATTGGGTGATTTAATACAGGTCGGGAACTTGTTCTATACATGCCGGTGTGGCCGCGTGGCGGCCATTTTAAAGTGTATGATGAGGAAGGCAACGAGATTCCGGCTCTCATTTCAGAAGAGGAGTTCCTGAACGTTACCATGTGAGTGAAGGCGATTGGCGGAATCCCCTAATTAACCGACCTTGATTGATTGAGTAGATTGAGGTCGTACATCGCCTCTATTGACGCGAGCTTTCAGCTCCAGCCTAAGAAACCCGGCTCGTCGCGCCCGTCGGGGGTTCTGCCTGCGGATCTTCAGCGAGGCGAGAGATCGGATGAGGCGGATGCCATTTTTTGGAGTCGCAACTGGACAGCGGGCATGGTGCAGCCGGAGTATTCTCTGGCCTGTCAATTCAAGTGCATGTGCCCATGCCATAAGGTAACCGTGGCTACAGAAGATGTATAAACTTGGGACCTGTTGTGCGGTTCTTACTGCGAAGTTTCTGTGTTTGACAAAGCTAGCCTAATAACAAGTGTCGTGTTTTTTCCTAAGCATTTTCCCCCTGTTTTACTCTCTCTCTTTTATTCTTCTTTTGGAGCGCGAGGTCTGAGGTGAGGCGCGCTGCCCTGAGCGTTGCGTTTGGAGTTCGATGCAGCCAGAAAAGGAATTGATCCGGCTCGTGTGAAAGGATATCGTGATGATCTGCAAACGGCATTGATGGTGATCCCACATGTGGCAGATAATGTCGACCTGTGTCGACATAATTTGGTCTATTCTGGTCAATGTGTAGATGAGTAGGAAACATGTTTATGCAGTATGTGGTCAAGAAGAGCGGGGAAACCTATATAATCTATTTAGACCTGTCCCTTCCCTGGCCGCATCAAACATATCATATGTATGTGCTTGCGTGCGTCGCGTAAACTCCCAAAAGGGGAGAGCAAGATCTTTTCGACCCAATCATGATGGCTTGAGCAAATCGAAGCGGAGTCGTCGATCTATAGCTCAAACACGGAGAAAATTTAAAAGAGTCCGAAATCGGAAAGGGTCCGCGGCAACAGGTACGCCAAGGTTCTTGAGCGTTTTTGCCCGGTAATCTAGTCCCCTAATGTTATCCCTGGTTGGCTTGAATGTGGAACCCGGGCTGCTGTATCTACAGTTCTATATGAACGGCGCTTACCGTCAACATTTAACCGCCTTTCGTATAATGCGGTGCATGAATCTCGTAAAGGAGCCGCGGGAACAATGTTATTTCTGGACACCCACGCTTCCGGAGTTCGATGCAGCCAGGAAAGGGAATTATTGACGGTCATGGGTGTGATCACTGATTGGGTGCCAGACCTAATTTACCTCCTACAATGAAAGCTTTCATCTATTTGAAAGCCCTTGTGCAGCCCTGGTGCAACCAAATGCCGCGTGTGTTCGAGTCACACCAAGGGTATCAGAGTGACTTGTTTTTTTTGGGGGGATTTGCATGCAGATGGCATTTGTCTGGTGATTAATCTTGGCGCAACCGGAGGTGATCTGAACTAAAGCTGCCGTATGATAAGTAGCATATGTTTAGGCACAGCTCGACCGAAGACCGCCGACCGGAGTTCTATGCACCCGTGAAAGGCATTCGCTTGATGGATGGAAGATTAGTGTTGGCGGGTGGAGCCAGGACCTCCCAAGACGCACAAAGGGGCATCTATAGAGCTCAGTAGCAACCTTTCGAAAGTGTACAAGTGCTGAACAGCGAATTAAAGGATGAAAAAAACTCTCGGCCCAGAAAATTGGCCAACATGTGAGTGGTGCTTTCGGGTACCATTTGTCTGGTCATTGATTGTGGCGCAAAAATGATGAAGGTTGATGATCTCGTGAAGAAGGAGCCGCGGGAGCGTCTGTATTTGGGCACGCACGCGACCGGAGTTCGATGCAGCCAGGAAAGGTAATATTATTTTCATGTGGTGGTCGGTTGATGCGATGGAAAAGCTTATTTTGAGGGAAAGGTAGACAGTAGTATTTCAGGAACTCCCTGCACGGGATAACACAGACTAACCAAACCTTTCACCGGCGACGCATGAAGTATCGGAGGGACAGCATTCGACCGCAGCTGAGAGGAAGTTTTATTTCAAAGTCGAGCGGGGATGGCTACGCGAGAGAAGCTAGAAACCGTGTTGTATCAAAATATGAGGATTTACACTGATACCTGTTGAGAAGTTGCAATGGCGAATAAACCGAATGGAGAGAGGGCTCCGACCTACCGACTCCGGAAAACAACGTCAACGTTCCTGACCTTGTTTTGGGGGTGAGGCGCGTGGGGGTCTGCGGTTATATTTTATTTGCAGGGTGGACTTGCTTGAATCTTCCCTGCCTTTTATTTTCCATGTCCGATACAGACCTATCCTCGGATGACAGCGACTCCGCCAGCGACAGCGGGAACTTGGACGACGCACCTATGAGACTAATCAGCGATATCGATCGAGACTACGAAGCCGACGGGCAGTGCGATATCTGCAGCCATCCGCTTGGTCCACATGTCGACGCCACCGCCCGCGCATTTCGCTGCCAGGACTGCGAGCTTAGCATTCAGTGCGAGAGTTGTTGTTCAGAAGCCCATCTACAAGAGAAGGACCACACACTACAGGCTGGTGATTTGTTGGACGTGTATACCTGCGGGAGCTCACCTTTTGCTTTTTT
This sequence comes from Mycena leptocephala, assembly GCA_029378395.1. NCBI lineage: Eukaryota > Fungi > Basidiomycota > Agaricomycetes > Agaricales > Mycenaceae > Mycena > Mycena leptocephala. The sequence goes on along the minus strand of JARJLF010001659.1, from coordinate 31,847 downwards.
TCCCCCGAAAGGAGTGGGATTCGCTTGCTTCTGCTTGGGGGACTCGCGCCGTGCTCGAAGAATCCCGACTGGACGACACAATGGTGAAGATTTGTGGTTCTTGCAGCGTGGAGATGGCAGCTACCAATGTGCCTCTGCCAGAGGGAGTGCTCCTGTGCGAAAGCTGCGGTCCACTCCTTCTCTGTCGCCGGTGTTGCATGTCGCTGCACCGCAATTATCCGCTACATTCTTTGAAGGTACGTCGTTGGGTGTTCAAGTATGTGATCGGCGCGATACTGACGAGTGCACGCAGATATGGGAGGAAGGATACTGGGAGAACACGAGCCTCGGGGAAGAGGGTTTCGTATATCAACTGGGACACAACGGACAGGCTTGTCTTACTCCCACAGAGGACGTTACACGAATGGTGGTCATCGACAGGACGGGGACACATAGATTACCTTTGAGGTTCTGTGCATGCGGTAGGTTTGAAGCGGGTACAGAGGGAAATTGGGCTCAGATTATCGAGAACGGCTGGCATTACGCAGCCCTGGTCCACGATGGAGTGTGCACGACGTTCCAAGTTTTGCAGGATGCGAGTCAGTTTATTCGGCGGCGGCGGTATATGCACTACGAGGTAGCCTGAGATTGTTGTTAATAAAACGGGGCGGTTGGCGCGTACAGTCTTCAGAACGCGGAGGTAGCGAGGAATTTTTGTCTTGAATTTCAGTATGTAAGTTACCCGAAGCGCGACGCGATGAGAGGCTGTGCTCGCCGTGATTATAGCCTTGAATACAAACGTGGCCAAACAGACGTGGACACGCTCTCACCATCAAGTTTCAACGCGATTTTAGCGAGTCGGAATCCAGGACGCGAGATTCAGCAACCACTCGACGAATGGGGCTCCGGGCTCCACGCGGCTGGCTTTGGGATCGTGATGGCCTGCCCAAAAGTAAGTGCCCCAAAAGCCGTGCTCGTTTGATTGATCTATTAGTATCTTGCCTCCTCTTGCAGTCTATGTGAACCGTTGAATATAAACCGTCGGAAGGAAGATACCAAAGAAAATTACGAAGGTACAGTCTGACTCTGATTGTTGCATTTTTATTTTATTTATTCTTTTACTACAAGCAAGATGGACTCACCTTCCGATATCCGTTATCATGGCTCCAGATTCGTCAACGCCGCCTTCGGAGTGGACAGCCATATTATCACTGGGGACCGAGGCATTTTCATCTCCGACGACGGCGACCGGCGTGCCGAGACCCTCCTCAATATAACTCTCACAAAAAACGCCGCGTTCGTCTCAATCCAGAGGATATGAATGACTCTCTCGCCGCCTGGGTCCCCGTTAGAGACTTTGACGGAGAACTTTGCGAGGAGGACTGGGCCGCGATGGACGCAATCTCGGGCTCGTCCGCTGACGACGACCTGGCCCACGGTAAGCGAAAGAGCTACCTGAGCTCGGTGAGTTTATCTTGCACGGTACAATTCCGGTAACTGATTTTTGGGTGCGATTAGGACAATCCAATGGCGCAGTTCAAGGATGTCCAACAGCTGATCCTCGACGAGATATTGCGCCGCGCTGGCCTGGGGAACGCGCACGGTGCTCACAAATGCGCCCTTTGTCACATCGACCTTGAGCCCAACGACAACGGTGCTGCCGTGGAAGGGGGCTCCCGTACCTTTCGCTGCGAATGCTGTGGCGAGTTTCTGCAGTGTAGAAAATGTTGCCTCGAGCGTCACATATTGATGCTGCTGCATTTTGTAAGGGTGAGCTGCGTGGTCTTGCTGCGCGCTTTCTGATTGACTGACGTGAATTCTCCAGGAATGGAACGGCAATTTCTGGGAGGACATAACTCTGGTCGAGCTGGGGCTCGTGTATCAGCTCGGACATGAAGGCCTGCCGTGTCCGACGCCCGATCCTGCGCTCTGCAAGCTCGTGGTCGTGGACGTCACGGGGATTCACCGTGTCACGTACTGCTTCTGCGGTTGCGACCGCGCAGATACCACCAACAATCTGCAACAGTTCCTACGAAACACCTGGTATCCCGCTACGACGACCGACCCCGACAGCTGTGCCACATTTGCGGTGCTCGAACACTTCCGGCTACTGAACGTTGTGGGCAACGTGAATGCCCATGATTTTATCACCACCTTGGAACGCAAGATGAGCGCCCTCGGGTCCACGGGTTGGCACAAAGTACCTGTGAGTGCCAAGAACCTTCTCGCTGGGGAATTTTTGGGTTGACGGTCAATGGATCTTCTAGGATAGGTACAGGTCGTTCTTGCGCATGGTTCGCCAATTTGCCCACCTGCAGCGCGCTAAGCATGCGGGTCGCGGACACGACCCCAATGGTCTTGCTGCGACGAAGCCGGGCGAGTGCATGGTAGTCTGCTGGGCATGCCCATACGATGGGCGCAATCTGCCGCCTGAGTGGTGCGACGCGGAACCTAGGCACCAGTATGTCCGCATCAACTATTGATCTGCCTGAAAACTGACCATAATTCATTCAAGATTTCTTTATCGGCTGATTTTGGCGATGGACGCCAACTTCAAGCTCAAGAATCGAATCCGTGTCAACGAACGTGACGATCCTTCGTTGGGCCCCGGGTGGGGGGCATTCGTTGAGGTGTCACAATACAAGGAGCATTTGAGCCATTATGTCGCAGAATCCGATGTAAGTCGTATTCGTTCAGTTTAGCGGCGAGAGGGTACTGACGATCCTCGCGATACAGATAAGTATGTGCATTGCCTTCGCGGCACTAACGCAGAAAGAGACGCGAAACACTGCGGGGCTTCGCGTGTCAGGAGTTGGAGGATGTGTTTGCGCTCGCCACGAGTGCATGCGCGCTAATGGCTTGGGAGACTTGCAGAAGGGCGAAAGGTATGCATTGTTCAGTTGGTCTTCTGCATCACCGCTCTTGGTTAATGCGTGTTACTTAGATATGCGAACATGGACTATATCTTGATGTCAGCTCTGGCGGGTTTTGACCTGAAGGAGTTGACGATCTCTTACGATGTCGCGTGCCAGTGGCGAAAACGACTTGCTGAGCGGATGGAGAAACTACCGGAGGGTATGCGTCTGGACATCGAGCATATACTCTTTCAATGCGGTCTCCCCGTCTGGCATGCCTTGTCTCACGAGGCGTCGTGCACCAACGCTAATAGTCTCAGTTTCATGCCGGGGGTGGGGAAAACTGATGGCGAGGGGATCGAGCGCCTTTGGGCATCGCTGAACGCGTCCACATTCCACACCAAGACAATGGGGCTAGGGAGCCGCGCGGATACTCTCGAGGACAAAATAGACTACCTTAACTTTATGAAAAATCTCGGGTCTTGTGAGTAATCTATCGTTTGTCATACGCTTCCGCTGACCATTCTTTCCTCAAGCGGACGCCTTGCGCCGTAAACTGATCGTGGCCGTGGCCGAGCGTGCCCGCCAGGTCGCTGCCTTCCGGGAGGTGAACAAGACCATCTCGTCCGAGGTGCGGGAACTCTGGCAGAGCGATATCGACGTGTTTCTTGCAGACCGCACGAAGCCTAATCCTTACATTCTGACTAACAAGGGTATGTCACGTCCACAACCACATTGTGAAGTGAATAAAGGCTGACCTCTTTCCAGATGGACCGAGCGAGGCCCAGATTCGTGTTTTGCTCAAGAAGGACGAGGAAGAAGCGGCGGCAAAGGGTGTAGCACCTCTGCATGGAACAAGCGCGACTGCATTCCTTACAGCGGGCTTACAGTTGGAGGATAGCCAGTACGTCCTGCGACCCCCCGAGAAGGGTGTGACTGACCCTGGGTGCTTTCGCAGGCGGCGTATCAAGGCGAAGATCGCGGGACTGACCCTGGTCACCGCTGATCGTGAGAGCAAAATACAAGAGCAGCGTCTCGCTCTCCTGGCGAAGCTACGAAATTTCCGTGGGCTACAACAGATCTACACGCCGGCGGCAGCGCGCGCGGTGGAGGCGGAGAACGCCCGACGCAATCCCGATGTTTCGCCAGTCAAGCCTGAAAATATTCGGCTGTATTTACCCTCCGAATTGTCTGCCCCCGATCGCCTGAATGGCTGCATGGAGCGCCTGCCCGAGATGGAGGCGCAGCTGCGGGAGGCTCAGTGCACGGATGCACTTGTTGCATTGCGCGCAGGTCTGCACGCAAAACGGCACGTCATCTACTGCCGCGCGGGCCAAGTCACGGGCCAACATGGGGCGATGCGCGCAGCGACAGTGATCAGCTTGCTTACCGACCGTATCAACGCGACTGCGGCGAAGTACAACGATGCGCGGGCGGCGCTAATCAAGTTGAAGGGGGAAGCCTACGCTCTGCACTTCAAAAAACTGGTCAAAGACGACTTGACGCTGGACGGCGATGTGAAAGATGACGACAACACCGCGCGCAAGAAATTGGGCATGATCGGGGCGGGGAAAGGCGCGAGGACTCCGCAGCATATCGCGGGCTCGTCGCGAACGGTAATGTCGTGGATCTGGGCCTCTCACAGCGCCCTGGACGAAAGCGAGCGGGAACTGCACGAATGTGAGTGTTTTACTCACTGTGGTGTACCAATGCTGATGATGTATATGCAGCAATGCGCGTAGAATGGGCGAGAGCGAAGGCGCGGAAGAACCGCTGGGAGGAGGAAGTTACGCTGCTGCGGGAGGAGATGCGCCGTATCTTGAGGTACCTTGAATGGCAGGCGGACTTCTGGGACGAACGCGCGACAACAACGACGACAAGGGAGGGATTGGCGGCCGCCACGCGCGCCGGGATACGCGCGTACACTTTGAAACAGGCGAACGTGTATCGCAGCTTGCGCACTTTCTTCTATGGGGAGCTGAATATGTCGATTGGCGACACCGTGGACTCCGTGCTGGCTTCCGAGAGGGTGGATGACATCGGGCTCGACGAGCTTTTTACGCAAGGTATGGTGTTCTGTTTTGAGGCCGTAACTGGTTTTGACATACTTTACAGAGTGATGGAAGCAGAGTCGCACCGCACCAGACGCACGGGGGCTCACCTGTACCTACATAATACATTTTGTACATGACAGCAATGCACTATGACAGCATGCCCAATTGGGATGGATTGCCTTTTCTTTCCGTTTTGGGCTTCGCACGGTGATGGCGGGAGGCCCATAAACCTATGTAACTGGGCATCAGGCAATCGAGGAAGTGCCCCAATGGTGGGTTTCCGAATTGGGCCTTTTTTCGGCCCGTATATTAATTTTTTGTACGCCACATCCTATTTGGGATGGTGGCGGGGCCGACAGGAAGTGGCCAGGAAGTGATTGGTACAGAAAAGACCAAATATGGGTGGCTGATATAGGATAGAGGACACCCAGAAGGCGGAAATTAGCAGGGGAAAGTCCCCCAGCCAGCCCCTGGCTGGGTTCAGGTATATAGACAAATGACGGCCTGGCTGTGTTCATGCTATTAGGCTAAATACTACAGCAAGGATTGAGTGGGGTCGTGACATCCCGTCACACCCGATCGGGTGCTTAACCTTCCTCTCTGCTCTCACCAGCGTCTTTCTTCTTCGACCGCTTGCTCTTGCACTTGGACGTCGTTCCTCTTGGACTTCGTCCCTTTTCGACTTCCTCTCTGCTCTCTCGACTTCCTCTCTGCTCTCACCAGCGTCTCTCTTCTTGTTCTTCTTCGACCGCTTGCTCTTGCACTTGGACGTCGTTCCTCTTGGACTTTGTTCCTCTTGGACTTCGTCCCTTTTCGACTTTGTGCTCGTTGCACTTGGACTATGTAAATCCATTACCAATTGGACTTACCTCGCTAACGCTATGCTATAGGCCAAAGGCTCAGCAGGAGCCCGGTAGGAGGGAGTAGGGTGTGACACGGGTGGTACCGCGGGTGTCACGCTGTCACACCGTACCCGTGACCCGTGACACCGTACCCGTTTCCCACGGGTACGGGTTTTTGCGGTAATTTACCGCAGTAATCTTTCTATACCTGCAGGTGTCTATACTGCAGTATATACTGTGGTTATTCAAACAGTATTTTACATTTCATTCAAATCCATGATCTGTATTAAGGTATACTATGTTATAAAGTACTAGGAGGTGAATAAAATAGTGTGTAACTTATTTTTGAGGGTTATATTGCACTGAAATGTTTTCATCACGTGAGAGGAACCTGGTTCCTAGTCACATGGTCAGCCAAAAAATATCAGAATATGGGGATGTACTGTACCAGAACTGTCCCATCACATTATATGGCACTTTAGTCTACTTGGATCTCCCACTTCTTAACATTTTTAGACCTTTCTGGGGGTCTCAAGTTCAATTCTCGACACCCGCGGTTTTTTTGCACTTTACGGGTACGGGTTGCGGTATCCGCAGTATTGAAAAATCTAGGTACCACACCCGCACCCGCGGCACCTGTACCCGTAATACCGCGGGTTTACCTGTACCCGTGTCACACACTAGTCCGAGGGAGCGTCGATGCCGTAGAGAGTTGGCGGCAATGTAAGTCAGTTCCTTTGCATTTCTTTTTGCTAAAATCATTTTCCAGAACCCGGATCCGTGACCTGATCGAACAATGCCTAGCGCATATCGCGACACCCCGCCACAAAGACCACGGTGGCGAACTTTATACGTTCTTCCGCGTCGTCGGAGTTGACAAACTTGAAGTCAAAAGCGGGTACTCGATCGATACAGTGCGCCGGCAATTCGAGTACCGCGATAATTGTGTGGGGGTCGAATTTATATGGTGTTACAAGTACACCTGCGACAACGTGAAACTTCTTGGTGATTTTTCTACTTCTACTCAATGATTTTTCTGACTTACGACTATAGAACGATTGGTCCATTTGACGCTTCGCGCGCGCGGCGCCGCCATCGTGCCCTACGAATGCCCGGGGTGCGGAGTCAAGCACCGGGAATTTTATCTCGACTCGGCGGCAGGGGGGATTGACGGTGTGTGCGAGATAGTTGAGTTTTGGCTGGGCGCTTTGGGCCAGCCAATTAATAAGTAAGTTCTCCAGCTTTTCCTTACAATTTTTGCTTATAATATAACAGAACTGTGATCGAGCCAATCGAGTAGATAGTAAATATTGTATTGTACATAAGCCAACGCACAGAGTGTAATGTAATCAACCAATGGTGTGTTCAATTAAATGTACCAGCACCAGTTCCCGACTAACCGTTTTGCAGGCAGGGCCACGTTTTTGGGATAATAACGATGCTAATGAGTGCGAAGGAAGGACTTTTTGGCAAGTCTCAAAAAAAAAAAATTACCCAGCACGTTTCACTGACTTTATATAGTACAGGCGCTATACAACAGAGACGAAGTCTACGGAACTACAGTAAGTACCGGTAAGTCGTTTTATCATACATAGCCCTATGTATGTATATATACATGATAATATATGAGATCTCTTTCTTCGAAGGCGCTAACATTATAAATTTGGATAGGGTGAGATAGCGTGAAAATTAGGATAGGATAGAATAGAAAGGCAGCAAAGTTTGAGCAGTAGGTCCTTGTGGTTACATCCACAATGGAGGCGACCGTCTGCACATGAGCAGCAGACTGTCTGCAGACGAGCAGCAGCCCGTCTGCGGACGAGCGGCGGATCATCTGCGGACGAGCGGCCGACGATCCGCCGCTCGTCCGCCGACCAAATTTCAGCTGCGCTGAAATGAATAGTTTCGGGTTGCATTTCAGCTCCAGCTGAAATGCAAACTGAAATCTATCATTTCAGTTGCACTGAAATGAGATATGAAACTCGGGATTTCGGTGTTCATTTCAGCGCGCCTGAAATCCTAAGTTTCAGTCGTACTTTTTTTTATTCCGAAACGCTGAGTTTCGGTGTACAATTTCAGCGCAACTTTTTTTCAATCCGACTCTTGGGATTTCGGCTACGTTTCAGGTGCGTCAAGACTCAATCTTATTCTTGTAGTTTAGATTACAATTTCAGATGTACTTAAATTACTAGTTTAAGAATGCCTTTCGAACAGATTTTTATTGAACTTGAAACTTTGCATTTAATGTTCAACCTCCGATCACCCGAAACTTGGCAATCATCGGTGTGACTGCCGTGGCAAGTGTCATGGCAAGTGTCGGTCATATACCATGAACCCACTCCCACAGCGCTTGCCCCCAGTGTCATGGCGAGGTCGTCCTCTCCTGCTCCAGGTGCATCTCAACCGCCGCCTCTTCTGATCTTCACTGGTTCTGGAGGTGCATTGAGACATATTTTCCAGCTCACTATTCAGGAATAACTTTTTGTCATCTAGAAATGTGGCCGCAATGAGGCACTGAAGCACCCAGTTCCTCGAGATACTGGGTCTCCATCTACTTCTGTAGAATCCCCATAGTATTCAATGTTGAAATTCCCATCGACTCGGCGAGACAGTACGAATTGCCGCATCTAAACACACATGTAACTCACACTATCCTGCCATTTGAAGCCCATTGTTGATAGAAAATATTTGATCCTCGCACAGCAATGGAAGTCATCAAGCAACTCAAGTATGTCCTCTTTAGATTTTTTGCCGGATCAATTCGAGTCTTCTTGAACTGGCTACGCGATGCATCTCGCCCGAATGAATTAAGCACAGTCCGTCTGCGACATCAAGAAACAGAACACAACTTGAATTCAACCAACGACAGCATCATCGCAGAAACGAGTTTCGCAGCGGCAGGATTATAATATTAGAGTACAAAGGGAGCTTGATATGTCAGATTTTAGCGTGAAGCGGATCGTAGAGAGCGCCAACACAACACCTGAGCGTTTGGATGGTGCCATTCTCAAAGCTAGCATTAATTTTGCACCCATAGGACGTCTCGTCGCTCCCGCTACTTAAGAAGACCACAAAACTTTCGCCTCCACATCCAGATGCGCCTCAAATTTCCCTGCATCCAACGATCCCTAGCTCTGAAGGCACGCATAGAACAACTACGACTAATTTTGGAATGCAAAATGTCTTCGAAGTGCAAAACACCTTACAGCAGTGCACGCCGACCCCTCCCTGGCGCATGCCCCGTGCCCATTGAAACGGGTGTATAAACACCCACGCTGGCGATCTGCACCCACGCCTGCGTCCCATCCTACATCCATCTACGCATCTGACATCCCATATTCCCAGCATATCCGCGTCTCCGGGGCGGAATTGCAAGGAACATTCCAGAAACGGAATAGAGGGGTAGATGTGTACCATACCGCCCTCGGAGCAGAGTGCGTAGGTGTAGGAGAGCATACCCGTCCCGCCCGGGGCGGCTGCAAGACAGAAAAGCAGCGGGGTGCGAGCGCGAGCTTCTCTACGGCCCGTTCGCGATAGCGCCTCGAGAAATCCGAAGCCGAACAGGGAACGGAAGAGCGAAAAGAAAGAGAACAAAACAGGAAGGAAGAACTCGAGAAAAGGGGAGATAAGGAAAGAAACTCACGTTGCGATATGCTGGATAATAAGAGAGAGAGAAAACAGGTGTCAATAAGCGACGATCCTCGCGGGTAGAGAAACAGAATAGAGAGGAGATTAGAAACGAAAGCATAACATACAAATAAAGGCATGCGAAAGCCATCAGATAATTCATGAATAGAATAGCAGATGGAGACAGCATGCACGAAACAATCAATCGAACACCGAATGTAAGTTCGATATGACTGAGGGTGAGGAGTGCGCGACGTCTGAGAACCAAGATGTCGACATATGAGTGGGTGAATGAACCGTGCTCGGGATAGGGATGGAGAGTACGGCCATGGTACCACCACTGTATGTCCTGTTGATCGTCTCGTCCAGCGGACGACGGAGAACCGAGTGAGGATGAGCAGAAGGTGCTCGCGATGCAGCAGGGTGAAGAGCACAAAGGATGAAGCAGGCGCGCTCAGTGCGATGCTCGGGTTGTAGCATGCAGATAACAGGTGTCGTGTCGTCGTCGAAACGACACTACCTTGCACCCGCTCGTGTGGATCCACAGCAAGTGCCACGATGCCCATGGCCATCCATGGCCTAAACGACCCATATAATACGCCCGGCCTTGCTTCCGGTCCGTGAGGCAAGCGAGATGGATGACGTCGGGAGGGGTGGGCGTAGCTCACGATGCAGAGTCCAGCGCGAAGTGCAAAAGCCAGTAAAACGAGAGGAGAGGGCCGAGACCGATGCGCCATCGCCATGTACACAAACAGGCACCGGCCATCGTAGCAGATAGGATGGATAGCAAGACCGCGAGGCCAAGAGGAGAGGAGGAAAATAACGCAGAAGAATGACTCACACCTCGCTCTCCTCGTCGTCTTTTCCCTCCCTCCTCATTCCCATTCGCATTCTCTCGCGGGCCTCCTACCCAGCCCCACCAATCACCCGCCCTCATATGCTCAGGCCCGGTTCGCTTGGGTGGCCGTATTGCGGTGCATACCGCTGCTGTTGTGGATGCGGTGCCGGGGACAGTCATGCGGGTGGGGGTGGTCCGCGGGCGCGGACGGCCGTTGATTCGGGCTGATTCAGGTGGGGATGGTATGCCTGCGTACGGTCCTGGGGCGAACCGGGGGCCGGACGACGACAGCCGAAGACGTCTAGGCGGCGTGGCACTCAGGCCTGAGCGCCGAGCGGTTAGCGGGGCCCAGCGGTCGATCCGTCCAAAGAGGCGAAGCAGAAAGACAACTTGGAAAAAAGCGGTCCGGCAATCTACAATAATACCGACAAACGTGAGACGTCATTGCACTTTCAGTCTTTCACGTCGTGCAACTGGCAGCAACCTCAACCCGTTCATATAGTATTCGACGCAACTTCATTCCAACTAGTACTCCAGTCCACTGCTGAATGTCTCACCGCCTATATCTCCACTTGAATGGTCTCGGATGAAACGGTCTCGGATTCAAAGGATACCTCAGTGACTGACATAATGAAGCTCTCGTACATGTCTTTTCAATTCCGACGCTGTCTGCATGATACCACTCTCCTCCTTCTCTCTCCTTCTCTCTCCCCCTCAACACTACCCGACCAGTCCTATTACAGAAACTCGAAGTCTCAAACCTGCAAGATTTGAAAGGGTACACATTCAAATCTGCAGGCTATGGCCCGCCCAATGCCAACATTGACGTCTGGCTTATCAGATTTCAAGGCGCGAAACACAAGCCAATCCGGTTCCGCACCCTCTGCCCACAACGTCTCGCCCGGCCCATACCACAACACACCGGCAGTCCAATCCTCGTACATACATATCCTGTCCTCCCTGTCGACAATTTCTCCAAGTCCTTGCCAATCTCGGACGCCATGCGGTTCCCAGATTCAGTGTCGTAAACGCACTTTGCACTTTCTTCTTCCTTCTTTCCTTTTACGCCTTCCTCTTCCTCACTGCATGCCCTTCCCAACCCGCCTTGACCTATCTCGGACTCGGACAATAGTCGAGCTGTACGACGTGGATGTGATACACATCTCCCCATGTCTCGCCGCCCACGGCTCACCGCTGTTAGCTCTTTGGCTGGGCTGTAGCTGTTTTATCAATACCTATATGGGTTCCTGTTTCTTCAATCTTTCTTGTTTCCATTTTCCTCTCCTCGCCTCGTCTCGTCTTCTCGTCTTTGCATCTCCGACGATATGCTCTAGAGGCTGACAACCAAAATCCGAACAATACATCAAGTACATCCCGTTCTAGATCTACTATAGACGAATAGCGAATTCAAGTCCTCCGAAGATCCCGCAATCTGAACCCAAATCTCGAAAAGAAAATTGCATCATTCCTCCCCAAACTCCAAAAAAAAATCAAATCACGAAAGCCTCTTCATGCTTTGTGCTTGGGTCCACCCCTACTCTCTAAACCAAGTATACTGCAGTCTCAACGCAGATTATGGATCTGGGGTTCTGAACATATACTCGCTTCGCTGCTTCATCAGCAGTGCTTGAACCTAAATCTCGTCTCGGCCGTCCCGTATCCCATGCGTCACAAATTCGACCGCATCCAAGCCTAGTACTAGTATTTAAAATTTTCCCATCCGAGTCCCCGAACAACTTCAAGTTCGAGCCCCGGACATTTTATCCTCTGAGATTTCGCCAGCAAGACTGGCGCGCGCTCCGAAAACAAAAAAATAGTGTCCATTCTCCGATGCACGTCTCACGGTCTTCAACTCCGGTTCGTCTGTCCACTCGAGTCTTCCTGTCAATGACCTCAACCCGGGCTACAGAGTACTTTTTTGTTGACCACCGAAATAGTATGTACGCATGCGGCGCCGGTACTTACTATGCACTTCCCGTTCTAGATCTATACTATGGACGAACAGCGAGTCGACCTCCGAAAATCCGCAATCTGATTCCGATTTCGATTCCGAACCCCGAAAAGAAAAATCCAATGTTCCTCCCCGTTCAAATCATATTATATAAATCCCACAGCCTGAGCCCATTTATGGTTTTGCCTTATGGTTTTGCTGACTCATGCTCTTGAACTCTTGAATTAATAGCTTCTAGGTCCGAGTACAGTATACTCAGGTTCAATGTAATGTAATGTAGTTATGGATCTGGGAGCGTGCGTAGGAGTTCTGACCTTTATAACGACATATATACAGAGTTCGGAATCCCGCCAACTTCGCTTGCAATCGAGCCTTCACTTCATCGGATGAGCTGAATCTCATCTCGGATACTTCGGAGGTGGTTCAAATATTAATGAACACTATGGATCTGTAACATTAGAATATAAATAGGTTTGAGGAGATTCCTTTTGGAACTGGCTGAGAATTTGGCCACGAAGTGCGAAGACTTTGATGCACAGCGATGATTCCCCATCAAACGGCCCTCTTGTTCGGTAGCTCGAAACTGATCACTTCTTGCTCGATTCTTTTTATTCTTTGGGGGTGGTTTAGGACTAAATATATGTTGGTTTCATATCCGGAGGTTCCGAGGATGAACGGATGAGAACTGAGCCCATGCGAGGGCATTTTGCACTTGCATCGTAAGTTACTAAATTCTTTTGGATTACCGCTACGATAGTCCCACGCTGATCCTCCCTTGCGCATACGAAATTCCCCGTGCACCAGACACCTAAACACCCACGCGGGGGACTGCAGGAGAGCGGCTTATGCGGTTGTAGGTCCGATCCAAATCTCTTGAGTTTGGTCCTTTCCGTACATCAGGTTTTCCACACATGTCGTGCGCATTGTGATCAGGGTGGGCGTTTTTCGGTCGTCTTTGTACGCAAAATGGATCGGACCTTTTTCTGCGAGAGGGTCCCTTTTGGGTCGTCAGAGAGCAATTTTGCACATATTGGTGAAAAATTTCTCTTGTGGCCATCTGACGAGGTCTTGAGAGGCCCGAAACTTATATTTTTCGAGATATCCGTCCGCAAAAGGATCGGACATCGACGCCCATGCGCGTTTCCCGTCTGCAACTTGGATCGGACATCGCAGCTGTTGCCGTGAACATTCGTACGCATTCTGATCGGACATTCGACCCATTTTTCACCCGTTTCCGTCCGCACTAGGATCGGACCTGTTACTGCATAAGCCGCTCTCCTGGGACTGCACCCGCGCCTGCGTACCTCTGTACACCTCTGTTCCCCTTTTCTGCCCGTACATCCACGTCTCGGAGGGGACGGTGTTGCGTGGCACATAACATCGATGATACCGCGCATAGCCATCCTGCGTCGGGTCCCGTCCCGTCCCGACCAAGCCCAAGGGCAAGAAAGCCGAAATGCAGCAAGGTGTGTTTGCGAGCTCTACGGTCCGATCGCGCTCGCGCGGGACCGCACATCGAGCAAGCAATCCAAAGCCTCCCAGATCATTGGGGCCAGAAACAGAGAGGGGATGAAAAAAACAAAGGGAAAGCATAGCATAAAGGTATGAGATAAAGGAAATGAAGATATAATATAGGCAGGAAAAGGCAAGCAGGCGCAATGAAAGAAGCGATCTCGTAAGATCGATATGACAGAGGATGAGTTCGCTGCGAACCCAGACGTCGACGCAGCGGGGTGCTCGGGAGGGACCCAGATCGGGAGCGAGAGGAAGATGGAGAGCACCGCCATGTGCATCGTCCCACCGCTGTACGTCCCCTCACCGTCTCAGACGACGAAGAATGAGTGAGAATGAGCAGGAGACGACGTCTGAGTGGATGGATGCACGAAGCACGAAACAGACACGCTCGGTGTTCGGGCTGTGTGAGAGCTCGTCGTGCATACTATGGCTATAGACGAGCGTGTTCTGCAAGAGCACACCCACTCCTCGCACGTACAGCGAGTTTAGATGCTGAGCTGAGCTGGGCATCTCATTCAGGCAACGCCAGCACGCCGCCCAGCACAGCAAAGTCAGGCATAAACAACAGCGTTCTCCTCGCACCCCACACCACCAGCGAGAGCACACACGTCCTAGCCTTTGACGCCAAGACAAGGCATCGTACACCCAGCACGAATGCATGCTCATCATCCGTCACCTCGCCTCGCACGCTCTCTGCGGCCTACATCCTCGAAAATACGCTGCCGCGAGGACTAGATTTACACCTCCTACAAGAGAGAATGCAGCGTACTAGATGCTCTCGTTCCCTATCAGCGACCTCCAGCCGCAAACAGCACAATAAGTCAAACCAAGCGCCCCGCCACCGTGGTGCTATCACCCGCCAACAAACGCCGCCTCCCAGATATGGAGCGGCGCCTCGCTTCGCCTCGCCTCCCACGAAGCTCGCTCGTCGTTCATGGGTATACACAGCGAACACTACTGGCCTGCCGTACGATATCGGGAGGCGAGATGCATGAAGCGAGATCAAGGAAGAATGACATCACTGGGGATGGGGTGCGTGCGTGCGTGGCTCGCAGGACGGGTGGTGGTGGGTGGAGACAGGGCACCAGAGCACCAGAGCAGCCAGGATGAAAGTCGACGAGACGTAAAGAGGGCGTGGGTGTGGCCAAGAGCAGCGCGAGACGATACGCCGATGCCCCACCAACGCCCACCGATGCCCACAGTCGTAGCAGACAGGATCAGCGTCGGAGCACACAGGATGTACAGGACAGCAAGCCCATCCAAGCAGAGAGAAGAGAAAAGGAGAAAAGAAATATCGCAGAAAAGAAAGAAAATAATGCAGGAGAGACACTCACATCTTGCCCAAGGTAGCTCGCTCTCCTCGTCGTCCTCCTCCCCTGCCTCCTCAATCCCATTCCCATTCCCCAGCTCACCCGCCCTCCCACCTGCCCCCCACCAATGCCAATCTCCCTGCCCTCCCCAACCTCGGACTCTCAAAGTCGAAATTAATGCCCAGTCCCTCCCCGCCTCCAATAGCTCAACGCAGGTGGGCCCGATTGCAGCGACGCATGCGAATGCGACGGTGGCGGCGCAGGCGACGCCGAGCGCCTCCACTGATGCCCGTGCTTCCCCTGCTGGGACATCGCGGCCTGCGCGGCCATCAGCCCCTGCGCGTCCGTGGGGCGGTCAGGGGCGGGTGCGGAGACGCGGGGATGGTACGTTGGGCGGAGGCTTGGCGCCCGTATGCTCGGCGCTGCCGGTTCGCCTGGGTAGCCTTCGCCATATTGGGGTGCGTACTGCTGCTGTTGTGGATGCGGGTGCGGGTGGGGATGAGGGTGGTACGCCGGCGCGGGCGGGCGCTGGTATTGATTCGGGTGGGGATGATATCCTTCAATGTGGATTTGGATTTGGGTAGCCGGCATACGGTCTTTGGGGCAGTTGGGGGGACGGGCCAGTGCGGGGGGCGGGGCGGCCAAAGATGTCTTCGTAGGCAGCGTGGTGCTTGGGGCCGGGCAGCTGGCGGGGGCCCAGCGGTCGATCTATCCAAGGCAAGACGAAAGAAGTAAGACGTGAGGACAACAAAGACAAGCGGCAATCTACAATAATGCCGGCAAACTCCACAGACGTTACTTGAAAATCTTGTCACTGTCACTTTCACTTTCAATCCTTCACGTCCACCTCAACGTTTCAACCCGCTCGCAGAGTACACTTTTCTTTACCGTCAAATGTAAGTCTCATTGGCCCAATACGGTTATCAATATCCCCACTTGACATGGTCTCCGAATACTTACTGACATAATGAACCTCTCGTACATACTGTACTATTTAATTCAATTCGTCGGTCACGCGTCACAGGCCCCCAAATCGACGAATAATTTCGCGCCTGTCACAGGTCACCGAGGCTGAGCGCGAACTTGTCAAAAAAAGTCACAAAATCGCGAAAAAAAACGCGTCCAAAATCAATTTTTTTCTTCGCTAATGCGCCCTGATGTTGGCGCGACGCTCACACAGCTGCCATTTCTGACATGATCGGAGAAACTCGACTTGTCCCGCTCCCACACGCACTCGCTCGACGCTAAAGCACTGCGAATCGGACTGGCAGCTCACAAAGCCTTCAAGTTCTATTGAAACTACTTATTAGATAAAGGGGGTTCAATACTGCGTCATAGAAACTTGCTGAGCGAGCACCATTTCAGTTATCTCGCCTCAGAACCAAGGCAGCTGAGCTTAGAATGGAATTCTGGATGTCCTGGAGCAAAGCGCGAATTTTTTTTTTTGTGTCACGGTCCCCAGGGGCAATCGACGAATATGAAAGTTCGTTGCTCGATGTCACGGGTCACAGGGCGCGCGAATTGAATTAAATAGTACAGTATCTCATCTTCGGCAGCTTTCCGAGTCATCATGTTCAATTCCGACACTGCCTGTCACGATGCCAATCTCTGCTTTGTCTCTCACTCGTCCCTTGCGCTACCCCAGCCCACTAAGGTTTTATTGTAGATATACTTTTGTCTAGGCCTGGACTTGGTCCTTTCGGTTTTGGTACACATTTGCTGAGCTGTGCGGCGCCGAATGCCATCCACATTGACGTCTGGTTTATTGACGGACTTACCTTTCGAAACACAACCCCGCAACTCAACTCGACTATACCACACACGTATCCCATCTCTCCCTCTCAACAATCCAGCTATCCATCCAATCCAATACCCAACATCGCCTTGCCAACCTCGGACACATTTCCCTTACCCACCTGCAGATTCTGCCCGTACTGTACCTAAGGCTCTATTTCTCATGTCGTAACGCACTTCTTCGGTCTTTCACACCCGCAGCTCCCTTCCCAACCCTTCCCAACCCAACAACACCTATCTCGGACTCGAGCGAAAATTTAGCTGCTCAACGTGGACGGGGACGTGGTATACATCTCCCACGCCTCACTGCCCACTGCCGTTATTAGGCCGTATATGTAGCTGCCCCTATCAACCCACTGGACCAGTAGCTGTTGAATATTGCCCAAAATTCAACCATAAATTTTTAAACCCCCCAAAAATCTCCCGAAAAATAATCGACCGGTAGCTCTGAGATATGAATCCACAGGTGAAGATCTTATCTAATCAAGTATGGTTCCTCCACGAAATAATATTATAACAAATCTCACTCACGGCTCTGAGATGTAAACCCACCGCTGCAGGCGAAGATCTTATTTGAGGACGGTTCCTCTACAAAATACTGGTAATTAGAATATTATAATAAATCCCCAGCAAACCTGGTTCCACTCCCACCTTCGAGATTATTACGTCCAGTGTTGCAGTTAAGGGTCTTAATAAGGGTTGGTTTTGAAACAAAGGCCTTAAGATATATTAATGGTTAATTAAGGGTGTGTTTTTAAGGGCTAAACTAAGGGTTAATTCCCAAAACGGCAATATAGTATTTAACCTTCGAAGTCGTCACCGGAACCCTCCAGAGCCCCCGCATCGGGTTCCTCGTCACTGCACTCAACTGCAAGGAGCTCCATGTACAGCCCTTCCTCGGACACTACTCGAGTACGACGAGCCGGCTTTCCGATTGGGTGCGAGATGGTACCGCCGAATAGATTTGCGAGGGTGATGGGAAGCCAGGAGCGGGGGCGACGAGGGCGCGGCGCAGAGGCGGGGATCGTGGAAGGTAAATCTTCATCGTCGGGCGTTGATGCAGCGCCAATGGGTAGCTCTAAAATGCACCCCGTTTGGCTTGTTATCGCTCTGGTGAAAATGAGCCCAGAGTGGTCCCGTAGCTGGTGCCATGGCCGGACGTCTATGGTGCGCAGATTGAAAAAACTTAGGCGGATCCGCGATCAATTCAAGATTGATCGGGCCATCGGCTCCCGGTCCCTCGTCCGGTGGTAGACACATTAAGGCTTAATAAGCCTTAACAAGTTTTGGGCCCATTGTTAAGGGTAACCCCCTAGTCTTAACTTAAGGCCTTAACCCTTAACTGCAACACTGATTATGTCCCTCCAACGTAAGTCTTTTTATCGGCCCGCATTCCGGCACGGGCATCAGTTTTAAAATTAACAAATCATATCGATCATATGTCGCATTTGCACAGCATGCAAAATAGCACGAGGCTCTACAGCCTTCCCTCTTTCTTCTCCCCCCCATGCCGCCCTTAACTCGAACAGACACCTGCACAAGCATCTTCAGTTGGTGGTCGGATAGCAACTCGTTACTCCGATATGGACCGACGATCAACCTCCATACAGCGGCAAAGCCGCTGATAAAGTTCATGTATCACCGCCAGGCATTGAACTTCCTCAGGAAGAACAAAGACAGTCCACTTTCCACAGAGATATTGGAGATATACTGGTCTTATTTGCCGTAGGTGTTGATGTTTTATTGTGTGAGCTTGTTGACCTATTATGGCTCTAGGTGGGACTTTGTCTCGTTAGCAACAAAGGCTGCTATTCTGAAGGAGTTGAGTGATGACAACAGAAGATCTTTCTCCGAGGATGAGGTGCAAGCCCTGGTGGATTCGCCTGGTTTTCCATACATCAGGGAAATGCTTGGGTCACCAGACACTAGAACACGGATTTTGACATGCCAGCTATTGCACAGACTGGCACAGCATGAGTTCACCATCTCACCCGTCTTGGGGGTGGGGGGCTATGAGCAGCTTGTGGCTCTCCTGGAGTGAGTGTGGTACATATCTTTTTTAACACAGATTTTCATTTAATGTGAATTAGTGACCAGGATGATCAAGTTGTTCAGTGGGCCACTCGTGCATTAGTTACGATTGCACAGTGGTTAAAGGGAGCACAGGCTATGGTTGATGCAAAGGTGCAGGACCACATCCTGAAATTACTCAAATCACAGAACTCGAATGTCACGTTCTGGACCTGCTGGCTCGTGGAAGAGCTAGCTGGCCACAAGCCCATTGTGCCAGCCATTTTGGACTTGAATCTTTTGAAGCAGCTTGTGGGCCTCGCAGGGTGAGTCATTGGATCAGACACATACTATCTTGTAGGAAACTCAATGTTGAAACCCATGTTCCAGGGAGTCCTCTGTGGATGCGATAGGTGCACTCCATGTAATTAGTGGATGGCCAGAAGGTGCTGCAGCTCTTGCAGACTTGGATGTATTTGAGGAGCTTCAGCAAGTGGCCAGGGAAGAGACTTTTGAATATATAACTCAAAAGCTATACACAATCCTCGACAATATTACTCGGTACAAGGCCGGAAAGCCAGACTCTGCGCCCGAGGGAGTTGATTCATGACAGAGACATAATATACATTTTTAACGAAAGTCCGCACCACAACCATTTAAATTTATTTTCATTCGGTAGCACAAGAGTCCGAACTGGTGGTAATGCCTGTGCTAAAACAAAGAACCCCATTGAGAAAATTTGAACTAAGTTGTTATGGTGCTACTGTGTGTCTGCCTTCCTCCTGTAATGGTCCAATAACTCTAGGTTATTATACCTCGTATAGCAACGATATAGACGCGAGGACATGAGGGCAGGCATATATTTTTGCCTCGAAACTTATGTTCTCGTTGTCTTTGTGAAGCATGAAGGAAAATTTAGAACTGCATGGTCACTGGAAAAATTAAATGCTGCTCTAGTTATGCTTAGCTTGATCAACAGGTCACTCACCGAACTTGCACCCCACTTGTTCAGCTTGTTGGAGAATCCATTACAATAGATTCCGGGAGGTTCTCCTTCACTTACAAAATACGATTACAATTTGTGAAGTAGCACTTTGGACTGCACGGGCACTTGAATTGTCTGGCCCAACCATCCAAGGTGAACATGCGAAGATTCAACATGATACATCGGTTCAACTACATGTTTCAGCCTGAAATCCTTGAGATTGCAGGGGAAAATGGTATGACCTCAAGAGTGTGAAGTCCATCAAAAGACGAAAATGGATGGGCCCCATTCTGGCAAAACTCCCCAATGGGTGAAAAAAAAAATGGGCCAAAATCGCGATTTTGCGCGCGTCATTATTGGACTTTTAATGTCGGATGTAAACCAGACGACATGTACTGCAATGACAGTGTGGGTGATTGATTGGCTGCTTAATTAGGCGCTTTCGATTGCGATTCACCGCTGAATCAAGAGCACTTCATTCTTGGAATATTAATCAATAATCCACGGCTTGGCAAGGGTTAAGATCAAATAAAAAATGAGCCAAGTCCCAATGGCCTTGTGGCTTCTCCCGTAGCTTGCAGGTAAATATTCAAGGATTCAACATGATACGCCAAGGCCAATCACATTTTCTAGGTTGACATCCTTGAGATTGCAAGGAAAATGGTATGATGTCAAGAGTATGAAGTCTATCAAGAGACAAAAAATGGATGGGTCCGGTTCTGCCCCACACTGTCCAATGTGTTGAAAAAATGGCCAAAAATGGGCCAAAATCGTGACCTTGCGCGCGTCATTATTGGACTTGACGGACTTTGAATGTCGGATGTAAACCAGACCACATGTACAGTGCAACTGATTAATTGAATCCTTTGATTGCGCATTTTTGCTTGCAATTTACAGCTCCAAGTCCCAATGGCTTTGTGTCTTTTCCCCGGGCTTGGGAGCTGCACCGTTTTCCGAGTCCGCTTTGATCCCAATTTCTTCCGGTAACTGCCACAAATTCTTTCTTCAACTTACCGCTCCAAAATGTAGGTTTCAAGTGGTTCATAGGAACTTCACTGCCATAGTAGCTAAATTCCCTCCGTCCAGGTGCATCTCAGAGGCCGCCTCTTCCGAACTTCACGGGCTCTGGAGGTGCGTTGAGATATGTTTTCTAGCTCATTCATTCGAGCCGGGAACTTTACTTGGTATGTGGCAAACCACCGAGTTCCTCGCGATCTGTGTTTGCATCTAGTGCTGTTGACTCCGCATAGTATGTTCAATGCTGCAATTCCCATCGAGTCGGCGAGATGGTCCGAATCGCCACACATGAACACATGCAACTTTAACTTTCTGGCCATTGCCGATTGGCGAAGGAAAGTGGAATTTTTGCCCCCTTCTCTGGTCCTCGCACAGCGATGGAAGTATTGAAACAGCTCAAGTTTGGTTCCCTTTTTTTCACATCACATTTTTCTAGGTTGACATCCTTGAGATTGCAAGGAAGATGGTATGATGTTAAGAGTATGAAGTCTATCAAGAGACAAAAATGGATGGGTCCGGTTCTGCCCCACACTGTCCAATATGTTGAAAAAATGGCCAAAAATGGGTCAAAATCGTGACTTTGCGCGCGTCATTATTGGACTTGACGGACTTTGAATGTCGGATGTAAACCAGACCACATCTACAGCGCGACTGATTAATTAAATACTTGGATTGCCCACTTTCGCTTGCAATTTAAATGAACCAAGCCCCAATGGCTTTGTGTCTTTTCCCCGGGCCTGGAAGCCGTACCATTCTGCGAGTCCGCTTTGATCCCAATTTCTTCTGAAAACTGCGATAATTCTTTCTATCAACTCACCGCTCTAAAATGTAGGTTTCAAGTTGGCGTTGTTTCCATTGGGTTCTTAAGACTTTCACTGCTATTTCTTTTCTGAATTTCATGCAGAGAACATTCTCCCCTGCTTCCGGGTGCATCTCAGATAACACTTCTTCTGACCTTCACCGCCTCTGGAGCTGCGTTGAGATATATTTTCCAGCTATTCAGGAATCCTTGTCATCTAGAAATGTGGTGCTTCAGTTCCTCCAGATCTGGGTTTCCATCTACTGCTGTTGAATCTACATGTATGTTCAATGTTGAAACCCACCGACTCGACAAGACGGTCCGAAATGCTGCACATAAACACACAACGTCTTCCCGACCGGAAATCGTTGATGGCAATCTCAACGGTTTCTCTCTGCTCTCTCAATCGGTAGCTGGTCCTCGCGCAGCAATAGAAGTACTGCAGCCCAAATTTCTCCTCTTTAGCTTTTTATCGGACCAATTCTTCTCGAAACCACTCATCTGCTCATGCCGGCTGCGCCACACATTCGGGGTGAGGGCTCGGCCTGGCTACTGTGATTCATCTGGTCCGAATAAATCAAGCACATCTCATTCTCGCTGTCCGCAACATCAAGACAGAGAACACAACAAGAACACAACGAACGACGACAAGGATTATAATATTACCGTGACTGGAAGTACGGGAGCTTGATAAACCAGATTTTAGCGTGAAGCGGTTCGTAGAGAAGGCTAACACAACATTTGAGCGCTGGGAAGGCGCCATTCTCAACGCTAGCATTAATGTGCACTCATCAGATGTAACGTTGTTACTCGCATTGCTGAAGAAGACCACAAAACTTCTGCCTCCATCCCTAGGCACGGCTCAAATTCCTTTCATCCAATGATCAGTACTGGCTCTGAGGGTACCGGTACGCGTCAAACAATTACTAAGCCTAATTTTGCAATACAAAATGTCTTCGAAGAAACACCTTCAGTTGGGCTCAATTCTAACTCGGAAGTGGTTCAAATATTAATGAGCGCAATGGATCTGTAACATGAGAGCACATATATAATTGAGGAAATTCCGTTTGGAACTGGATGAGAATTGGGCCGCGAAGTGCGAAGAGCGACGATTTTGATGCACTGTGATGATTCCTCATCAAACCACCCGGTAGCTCGAAACCAGTCAATTCCTGCTCGATTTTTGTTATTCTGTGGAGGTAGTCTGGGACTAAATAAATGTCGGTTTCATTTCCGGAGGTTCCGAGGATGAAAGGATGAGAAATCAACACACGCGAGAGCATTTTGCACAAGTTAGGTATTAATTCTTGTGGATTACCGCATTTGGATATGTACTACGCCAGCACGCCAATCCCTCTTGCACATACGCCGTGCTCCTTGCACCACACATCTAACACCCACGCGGGCGATCCACCACACGCACCCGCACCTGCACCCACGCCTGCGTCCCATCTACACCCATCCGTGTCTGTTTCCCCTTTCTGCCTGTACATCCACGTCTCCGGGACGGACTCGCGAGACACATCTCCGTGTGAGCGACCGGAGTCGGAAACGCAGAATGGGGGGGACAGAGGAGGGAGGACCAGAGATGTAGACCACCCCGCCCTCGGAGTCGAGTGGAGACGTCCGAGACGACCACCATCTGAAAGTAATCGTCCGAGGACGTCCCTGTACACCACCACCTGACAGGGATAACAGGTGTGAGGGGCAAGTGTAGTCGGTGAAGAGAGAGATAATACTGACCAGCTTTCTTTGGGAGGACCAGAGATGTAGACCACCCCGCCCTCGGAGTCGAGTGGAGACGTCCTCCTCCCATCCCGTCCTGTCCCGCCCAATTCCAAGCCCAAGGGCAAGAAAGCCGAAACGCAGCCCGTTCGCAGGACCGCACTTCGAGCAAGCAATCCAAAGCCAAAATGTCCCTCCCTCCCCCGAAACAGAATAACCCCCCCGCAAAAAGAGAAGAAGAAAACAGGAAAGAAATCCGATGCAAGAACACCCGAATAAAGCCGATGCGAGAAGGGAAGGAAGACTCACGTTGCGATCCAACTGCTGCTGTATAAAAAAGAAAAAAGAAAAGGTCGTCAGTACAGCATCACGATATAGAGAACAGAGAGGCGATAAAACGAAGGCATGAGATAACATGAAGCACGGGCACGAGATGAAGGAAATGAAAGACAGCAGGTGGAAGGAAGCGAAGCGAACGTAAGTGAGATATGATTGAGGATGAGTACATCGCGATCACTGAGAACCACCATCGCGACGCCGCGATGGAGAGACGGTCATGGTCCCACCGCTGCCCATCGCCATCTCGTACAGCGGAGAGCGGACGACAGAGAACATCCGAGAACCATGATGTCCATCGACGCAGCACTGCAGCAGCAGGGCAAATGAAAGCATTCGGTTCTCGGTCTGGGCTGCGTGGGAGCTCGTCGCGCGCATACTGTGGCGATAGCACGACCGAGAGGACACGCATCCTCAGCCTCAGGACACTAAGGCCAGCAAGCGAACACTGGACATTCGTCTCGTCACCTTGCTTCGCAGAGCATAGACGCCTACCCACGTCCTGCGCATTGCCTCTTGCGTCCCCGAAAATGACGACGTCGCGAGGAATGCACCCACCCTACGTCCTGTGAGAGGACATGCGCGATTAGATGCTGAGCATCTCGCACAGCCAAAGCCCTGCGCCTCGCACAGCGCTGCGCACCCACGTCATGAGTCCAGCTTCCCTCGAAGCTCGCGCCGCCCTCGAGCTTTCGAAGCACCCTCGAGCCCACTCGCCCGCTTTCGCTTCCACCAGGCGAAACGAAATGAATGAAGTGTCAGTGGGTGCGTAGCTCGCGATACACGATACACAATACAGCAGATAGCGCGGGGTGGTGGCATAGACGCTCGCTGCATCCTGCGTCCCCGAAAATACGACACCGCGAGGACGCTGAGCTGAGCTGAGCTTCACGCCGCTCGCTCGTCCCCCATCCAGCACCGCGCCTCGCCTCGCCTCCACCGTCGAAGCTCGCGCCACCCTTGAGCTCGTGCACAGTACGTCTATAGCCAGCGAGTGCCCCAGCGACCTCGCTTCCGCTTGCACAAGGCGAAGCGAGGTGGATGACGTCGGTGGGGATGCATGCGTACGTGTCTCGCGGTACAGGTGGTGGTGGTGGTGACAGAGCACCAGAGCACCAGCGCACCAGCGCAGGAAAGAGGGTGGAGTGGGCGTAGGATACACATATCCTGATCCGCCTCCAAAGACGTCGATGGCGCGAGCGCATCCTCCAGTCATAGCATATAGGATGGATAACGAGACCACCGAGATGAGAGAAGGGAAAAGGAAGAGAAAAGAAGAAGAAAAGCAGGAAGAAAATAATGGGGAAGAAGGAAGACGCGCACATCTCGCCCAAGGCAACTCGCTCTCCTCATCGTCCTCCTCCCCGGCCTCCTCGATCCCATTCCCATTCGCATCCCCATTCCCTATCACCCCCGCACTCCCCAACCGTCGGACTTCCAAACTCAAAACGCCAGACTCAGCGCAGGCGGGCCCGATTGCAGCAGCGCGTGCGAATGCGGTGGTGGGGCAGGCGACGCCGAGCACCTCCACTGCTGCCCTGGCTTCTCCTGCTGGAACATCGCGACCTGTGCGTTCGTGGGCCGGTGTGGCGCGGGCGTGGGGACACCTGGCTGGTACGAAGGGCGGAGGCTCGGCGCCAGTATGCTCGCCGGGCGCTGGTATTGATTCGGGTGGGGATGATATCCTTGCAGATTTGGATTTGGGTAGGCGGCGTAGGGTCTTTGGGGCAGTTGCGGCGACGGGCCGGTGCTGGGTGGGGCGGCGACTGAAGATGTCTTCGTAGGCAGCATGGCGCTCGGGGCCGGGCGGTCGATCCATCCAAGACGAGACGAGATGAAGAAGACGTGAGCAACAAGCGGCAATCTACAATAATGCCGGCAAACTTCACAGACGTCACTGAAAATCTTGTCACTCACTGTCACTTTCACTTTCAATCCTTCACATCCACCTCAACATTTCAACCCGCTCGCAGAACACTTCTCTCTAGTACACCATCAAATGTAAGTCTCATTGGCCCAATATGGTTATCAATATCGCCACTTGAAACGGTCTCGGGTAATGAACCTCTCGTACATGGCTCATCTCTTCGGCAGCTTTCCGAGTCATCATGTTCAATTCCGACACTGCCCGTCACGATACCAACCTCTGCTTTGTCTCTCACTCATCCCTTGCGCTACCCCAGCCCACTAAGGTTTTATTGTAGAAATACTTTGGTCTAGGCCTGGACTCGGTCCTTTTGGTTTTGATACACATTTGCTGAGCTGTGATGCCATCCACATTGACGTCTCTGGTTTATTAACGGACTTCAAGACTCGAAACGACGGACTTGCCTTTCGAAACACAACCCCGCAACTCAACTTGACTATACCACATACGTATCCCCTCTCTCCCTCAACAAATCCAGCTATCCATCCAATCCAATACCCAACATCGCCTTGCCAACCTCGGACGCATTCCCTTACCCACCTGCAGATTCTGCCTGTACTGTACCTAAGGCTCTATTTCTCATGTGGTAACGCACTTCTTCGGTCTTTCACACCCGCAGCTCCCTTCCCAACCACACCTATCTCGGACTCGAGCGAAAATCTAGCTGTACGACGTGGACGGGGACGTGGTATACATCTCCCACGCCTCACCGCCCACTGCCGTTATTAGGCTGTATTCCTGGTACCGGTTACGGACCCAGGTCTCAAACGCGAATTGTCGAATCTCCAAATCACGACCATCACTGATCCCATCACGGAAATTCTCGAAAATAATTAATTAACTGCTCCGAACAATTATAAACTCCTGGTTCCTGACCTAATAATCCGGCTCTCCTGAGTTCCTGGTACGGGTAACGGACCCAGGTCTCAGACGCGAATTGTAAAATCTCCAAATCACGACCATCAACGATCGCATCAACGAAATCCTCAAAATTAATTGCGAGCGAAGCGAAGCAATCTACCCTAACCGCACGTGATGAGGCAGAGGGATAGATTATGCAGTAAACAAGAGCAAACTTAAATGGGCGCGGCTGACAGTCCTTCAGAGAAAGAATGGCCTCAAAAATGTTCAAATCTGGGTCGATCTCCATGGGAATAGCACCAAACGATGCGCTTTCATGGCGCGGTTCGATTGATACCGAAATCAGGCCCAACAACGAGGGAAAAAAATTGTGTCTGAAAAGGGGATACGATCGGAAAGGCGGAAGTAATTATGCGCACAGCAATGTCTTCTTCGCGAGCACCAGGCGCTTCAGCGGATCCCTAGTTAAATGTACGCTCAAAAAACCCTTTCTCAGCCTCCTGGCCCGATGCCATCAGTGAGATTCTCGAAATTAAATAGATAAATAAATATCTCAAAAACCTCTCCCAGTCCCCTGTCTCCTGTCTGTCCCCCCGAAACTGATGTATGGTGCCTGCAACCTGGCCATCGTCACTCGCCCTTCCCTCTTCTTCCCGCTGTGTCGTCTTCAGCCCCACCCACCGCCTACAATAAAAAACTAAATAGCGAGGATAAATCCTTTTATGGACCAAACACAGAGCCGCTCGGGCACTCTCGCAGGTGTGCGCCTCTATCGATCAAATGGTAGATAGAAACTCATTTACTCATTGGCATGCCTATTTAGAACTTCAAGGACTCCCATCCCCAAACTTTGAGAGACAAAGGCCATTTAAATCTAGGTCAGACCCCAAATCTCTCTTCAGACCCTTTGTTTTCAACTTCCATTCTCGCGGAATAAAAGACCAGATTTGCCATCCATTGAGCCATCAAAGTCCGAATCGGGGTTCTTCAACTCTGCCGTCGCGATTTGCTGGGAAAATTTGCTCAATTTATGCTAGTAAATACCAATGAGACTTCGCATTCATGAAAAACCCCTTCTGGAATGCATACCAGCATCTGAATTGTTTTGTGATTTGAAATAAGTCGGCCACCAGTCGCTCGATGTTTACAACAGAGTACAACATGTGAGGTACGAGCACCATTTTGTTTTAGCGTCTGTAAATGAGACTAGCTCGTACCTCACACAATTGCAAATAGCATGGCCCGCTGTTCATTAATTGAAGGACAATATTGAATCCAAAAGATATTCCTACTGAAAGCGACTTTCCTCTCCAGTAGAAACTCAAACAATGAAGATTCAACACTGTATTCATTCCCAAATCAGGTCTGGCATCTGCCGGCTCGATGTGAGCTGGTCACCGCTTGCGCGCACGCGCAAGCGGGGACCGAGGGAATCTTTGAGCCATTTTCAAGTTTCTCGGAATATGATATCATAGAATTGACAAACAAATCTGGTGTACGGGTACCTGGTCCGGAAAGAGGTACCAGGGGTGCCCGGAGGGCCTTAGTATATATAGCTGCCCCTATCAACCCACTGGACCAGTAGCTGTTGAATATTGCCCAAAATCCAGCTATAAATTTTATTACCCCGAAAATCTCCAGAACAAATAATTGACACTGACAGTTCTGGGATCTGAATCCACAGACGAAGATTTTAATTCTTTAAAATAATATCATAATAAATCCCAACAATAACAGCTCTGAGATCGGAATCCGCAGGCGAAGATCTTATTCAAGTACGGTTCCTCTACGAAATACATGTAATATTATAATAAATCCCCGGCAACCCGGTTCCACTCCCATTATTTACGTCCTTCCAACGTAAGTCTTTCTATCGGCCCGCATCCCGACACGGTCATCAGTTCAAAATTAACAAATCATACAAGATGTGCCGCCGCTTCGCTCCGGTAAATCACACAACAGAGGGGGTAAAAATATGAATTGAATTTGCGTGTATACATAGTACCATATATAGTACCATGAAATGGCCTGTCAACGGTTTGACCCCGTAATAATCCTGTTTAATACGCGATCTTGTGGCCACAGAAAGACTTTGGATGTCGACCAGCCGAGCCTGAGAGAACCAAGGTCATTGAAATAGTGTGGCAGAATGAATTGGCGGCCGAATTTTTCCATGAATCTGCAGGATTCCAGAAAGTGAAGCAACCACGAACATTGGAGTGCGAAGAAATGACGGAAGTTGAACTACAGTACAAAAAGATAACATTCTTGCCAGGAAACCAAATTCATTCGACCGCAAGGAAAGAGGTTCAGCAACTTGAACACAGCTGGGAGACAGACAATGATTTGATGTAACTTGGGTTGATTCATGGACCTGACAAAATCTTCGATCGGGGAACCCATAATGATTGAGGCAGCACCAGCGGAGACCCGAGAATAGCAGCACTTCAGCAGCGATGATTTGACCATGGAACTTGCAAGTCCGGAAAATAGCCAGCAGTGCACAGAAATGTTACAGATTGGGCCGTCGCTGTTCCTGCAGAAGAATATTGCAGGGGAGTGAATTGAGGGCGCGGACAGTCAGCAGAGGATTCGGGGTCGAGGACCTACTTTATATGTCCACAACCGGCAGGAGTGCGTGGCCTATCAGCCCAGTGATAAGGATCAAATCGAGCTGCGCCGTAGCCAACAGTAACTGTGGCCCGTCAAGAAAGACTGCGCGCTGGTCAGGTGGTCGCCCACAAATGAAAAGGCCACGTCCAACAGCAAAGAAATTCGAGGAGATAAGGGATTAATTCAAGAGCAAGGGCCGAGGAAACACAAAGGAGAAGGGATACACGGGGAAATTAGGACAACCGAGAGAAGAAATCTTGAAAGACCGGTTAATTACTCAGCTACTGCGAGAAACTGTGGTCTGTCAAGGAAAACTGCGTGTAGGTCAGCTGGTGGCTCGCA
Source organism: Mycena leptocephala (assembly GCA_029378395.1). NCBI lineage: Eukaryota > Fungi > Basidiomycota > Agaricomycetes > Agaricales > Mycenaceae > Mycena > Mycena leptocephala. The sequence goes on along the minus strand of JARJLF010001659.1, from coordinate 2,467 downwards.
AATGAAAGGGCAGCGTTGAAATGGAGAGGAACTCGGGATCGATGGGGTTAAATGTGACAAATGGAGAAAGATTCAAAATTTTATAAAGAATCGCCGAGGATTTCGTTAAAGAACGGTTAATGAAAGGAAATATTCGTGCATGCTCAACAGAGGAACACAAAAGGAGTGCGGACAGATGGAGAAAACTTCAAACATGTACAAAGAAATCGCGAGCCATTTCGTTAAAGAACGGTTAATGAAAGGAAATATTCGTGCATGCTCAACAGAGGAACACAAAAGGAGTGCGGACAGATGGAGAAAAATTCAAACATGTACAAAGAATCGCGAGCTATTTCATTAAAGAACGGTTAATCAATCATATGTCAAATGGCTGGACACGAGGCTCTACAGCCTTCCCTCTTTCACCTCCCCCCCCATGCCCCCCTTAACTCGAACGGACACCCGCGCGAGCATATTCAGTTGGTGGTCGGATAGCAACTTGTTGGTCCGATACGGACCGACGATCAACCTTCATGCGGCGGCAAAGCCGCTGATGAGGTGGATGTATCACCGCCAGGCATTGGAAATCATCGGGAAGAATAGAGGCAGTCGGCTTTCGACAGAGACGTTGGAGATATACTGGTCTTATTTGCCGTAGGTGTTGATGTTTATTGCATGAGCTCGTTGACTGATGGCTGTAGGTGGGACTATGTCGCATGGAAGACAAAGGTTGCTATTCTGAAGGTGTTGGGCTACAATTCTTTATCCGAGGATGAGGCGCAAGCAGTGGTGGATTCACCTGTTTTCCATTACATCTGGAAAATGCTTGGATCACCAGACCCTGTGACAAGGAGTTCATCATGCAATTTATTACGCAACCTGGCAAGGCACGAGTGCACCATACCATACATCTTAAAGATGAGGGGCTGTGAACAACTTGTGGCTCTCCTGGAGTGAGTGTAGTATATATCCTTTTTAACACAGATTTTCATTCAATGTGAATCAGCGATCAGGATGATAATGTTGTTTCAGAGGCCATATGCACATTAGCTAGGATTGCGCATTGGTTGGAGGGAGCACAGGCTATGGTCGATGCAAAGGTGCAGGACCACATCTTGAAACTACTCAAATCACAGAACTTGAGGGCCGTGGATTGGCCCTGCTGGCTCGTGCAGGAGCTAGCTGGCCACGAGCCCACTGTGCCAGCCATTTTGGACTTGAATCTTTTGAAGCAGCTTGTGGTACTCGCAAGGTGAGTCATTGGATCAGACATATACTATCTTGTAGGAAACTCAATGTTGAAACCCCGTGTTCCAGGGAGCACTACGGGTGGGCAATCAATGCCCTCCACGCAATTAGTCAATGGCCAGAAGGTGTCGCAGCTCTTGCAGACATGGGTGTATTTGAGGCACTTCAGCACCTAGATTTTACTTACTATGAACTACACGAACTCCGGCGCAATATTACTCGGTACAAGCGGCGGGAAACCCAGACTCTGTGCCCGAGGGAGCTGATTCATGACAGAGATATCATATATACTTGTAACACAAGTCTGCATCACAATCATTTAAATTTATTTGCTTTGGATAACACAAGAATCTGAACTGGAGGTAATGCCTGTGCCAGAGCCAAGAACCCCGCCGAGCAAATTTGAACCAAGTTATGATACTACTGCGAGTCTGCGATTCTCCTGCGATGAGTCCAATGACTCTGGGTTACTATACCTCATATAGCAACGAAATATAGACGGGAGGACATGAGGGCAGGCATATATTTTTGCCTCGAAACTTATGTTCTCGTTATCTTTGTGAAGCGTGAAGGAAAAATTAGAACCGCATGGTCACTGGAAAATTAAATGCTGCTCTAGTTGTGCTTAGCTTGATCAACAGGTCACTCACCGAACTTGCACCCCACTTGTTCAATTTGGTGGAGAATCTATTACAATAGATTCCGGGAGGTTCTGTTTAACTTACAAAATATGATTACAAGTTGTGAGGCAGTACTTCGAACTGCACGGGCACTTGGATTGTCTGACCCAACCATCCAAGGCGAACATTCGAAGATTCAACATGATACATCGGTCCGATCACATGTTTGAGGTTGAAATGGCTGAGACTGCAGGGGAGATATTTAAATGATATGATGTCAAGAGTGTGAAGTCTATCAAGAGACGGAAATGAATGGGCCCATTCTGCCGAAATTGCCCAATGTGTGGGGAAAAAACAAAACAGCCAAAATCCGAATTTGCATGCGTCATTATTCGACTCAATGGACTTTGGGAAACTAGACTGCAATGACAGCGTGAGCGACTAATTGACTACTTGGATTAGGCACTTTCAATTGTGATTTACAGCTGGATCAAGAGCACTTACTTCTTCCTTGAAATATTAATTAATAATCCGCGGCTTGGCAAGGGTTGAGACCAAATAAAAATGATCCAAGTCTTGGCCAAATCCCAATGACCTCGTGTCTTCTGGCAGTGGAGGCA
>JARJLF010001658.1:0-67520 GCA_029378395.1 Mycena leptocephala | reverse complement strand
TCCGGAGGTCTTTCGGAGGCATAGAGGCGACATCAAGGCCTCCGACGCCTTCATTTCACCTCCAACGCGCCTCCGATACCTCCCGACAGAGTTAACACCAATGACCAATGTGTTCATTATTGTATTTTTGAAGTCTTCAGAGCTCACTCTCGGCGCATCTTCCGAAACAGAATTTGTTTCCCGTGGCCTAAAACCAGGCTTCTGTGGGAAACGGAGGCCCAACAAACCAGGATGTTTGACTACGATGATGAATTTCTGTGCGTACAGATGGCATGCGGTGTTGCTGGAAATATTGTACCAGCATGAAGAGCTCAGTGCATATCTACAGCTCGAAAGATTTACACCAACATCCATACAACAAAGACTAATTCGTTCACCGCTGCCCGAGCCCTCCGGGTAAGCCTGTCACCTCTTTTTTTGGGGCGAAAGATTGAAATGTGTTTCCAAGCCTGTTTGGAAGGTAAGTTGATCTAGGGAATCCGAGAGATTGCTGGGAAGATCGAAACGCAATGGTTTTGATTAATATGATGAATTTCAGACCTACAACTTAGGTCGGTAGCCGGAACATTGAGAATAAAATCAATATATGCAGCTTAAAGAAGGGCTCCAAACATACGAGAGAAATTCAAGACCATTACTGGGCCGTTATCAGGCAGACAATCACGCGTATGTACTTATTGCCAGCAGGGCTGCGAAATAAGGACCACTCACTGGGACAACAGTGGAATTAGTGTTGTTCGGGTCGGGTCGGAGTGGGCTTGGGCTTGAGAATACTTTTAGCCCGACCCAACCTCTGGATTGGGTCAAGGTTGGGTCGTAATTTTTTGTCAACTGTGATAAGGTGAGTTCTTTGGTTGAAAAATGTTATCTGAGATGTAGCTGACCTCCATTGTGCTATTGCTCATTTTCTAAGACGTAGAAAGTCGAGGCGAAGGTGTTTGATAAACGCATCAATTTACTGGCATGTCCTGTCTCAGAGTTCATAAGTCAACTGAAATAATTAAAATGCTGGGACAGATGCAAAACTTTCAAACATGTATAATATTGACTTTGAAACAGTATATATTCACCGAAGTTGGGATGGATGGAGTACCTAACCCGACCCGGGCTCAAGCCCGGCTTGCGGGTCTCTCAAAATTCTGAGCCTGACCGTGGGCCCTACCGAGCTCGACATCGGGCTCAAAAGCCCGGGCTTGGGTCGGGCTTGGGCTTGAGCCCTGGCCCGAGACAGCACTATATAGGATACAAAGCGTTATCTTTTCTTGAATTGTAAGTACTTGAACATGTGTACCGTTTCTTAAATCACCGGCAATCTTTTCGGAATTCAACATGTTCAGAACACACTTGTGTGGTCCCTGCGAACAAAAATACTCAAGACCGCAGCTTGGGTGTCCGAAAAATTCCATCTCCAAAGGACTCCCACGCATGCAGAGTTCCAACACCTAGAAAGATTAAGAGAGGATCGGCTCTCGCAAATTATAATATGCAGGTCCCATGCCGCACATCACTTCGCCAAGAACCAGAAGCGCGCCGAATTTATCGCATACAGATTTTACGGCGCGGAAATAACCCCTGGAAGGGATTCTTCGCGTATTCGCATGAAAGGGAACGCGTAGCCGTAGTCGAAAGCGTGGTAGGAGGAAAAGGAGTATAAAGTCAAAGGTGGAGTAGAAAGAAGGTAGAGGAAGGAGGAGTAAAAGAGAAAGACGAAACTCACCCAAAAGATGCGCAACCCCCAACCGATGCAGCGCCGCCGGATCGCGCGCCTTCGCACCCCGATTAAGACAATCGATTGCGTGCGGGGTGTCGTTGAACGCCTCGTAGTCGCGCGCGAGGCGGAACCATGCTGGGGCGTGGCCTGTTTTGTCTCTCATTAGCATCCAATAAAACAAATAAAAAACAAGGAAGTAGGGAGACAAAGATGAAGAGAGACGAACCAGCCCTCGCAGCAGCCTCGAAATCCCTGAAAGCCGCCCTCGGATTCGCAGGCATGACATTAGGAAACTGGCCCGACGCAGCGAACGTCGCGCGCAGATACATCGCCTCCGGCATCCCACCCTGCGCCAGCGTCAGCACTAACGGCGCCGCGGCGAGGGCCAAGGGGGAAGAGGCAAGCGCGGGGGTGCGGTCGACGAGGAAGAGGACGTCGCGCGCCCAGGCGAGCTGGAGGGCGGGGTCGTGCGAGGGGGCGGTGACGGTGGCGAGGGCGGCGGTGAGGGCGGAGACGGAGGGGAGGGGGACGGTGAGGGAGCCGTCGCGCGGCGGGGAAGGGAGGCGCGCGGGGGGCATCGGGGAGGGTGTGCGCGCTTGCTGCTGGTGTTGTTGATGAGCGGCGGGCGCCCAGGGAGACCAGTCGGCGCCTTGTGGTGGCGGGAGCGGCGAGGGCGTGCGGGCTGCGCCGGGTTGTAAGAGGAACGCCGAGCCTGACCCGGGGCTTAGGTGACACCTAAGGCACCTACGTTGCCACTTACGTAAAGGCCTCTTAGGGGGGTTTACGTGTATGAGTAAAACCCCCCTAAGAGGCCCCCTGACGACGAAGGTAAAGATCTACGCTCACCCTGCGCCGGCCTTCGTAGCCTTCATTTGTCTGCCAGCCTTCCCAATCGGGAAACACCCTCCGCGGTCCTTCGCCACCTTCTCTGGTATCGTCGTATCACAGGAAACACTGGCTGGGCACACAAGGTATATGCACACATGTCAATTACATTGTTGGTGCTAAAATATACAACTTTATACCAAGAAAGATGTACAGTAGGTCTCCAGTGAAGGATGTACAGTAGGTGTACAGCAATAGTACGGGTTTAGCAAAACATTGGAATATGATACATGGATACCAAGACATATGTATACAATAGCGCGACACGAGAGTCCAAGAAAGAATAGATGTGAAGGCCTTCGCGGATGCGCGAAGGGTTCCGAGAATTGAATCAAATTGATATTGCGCCAGGTGCTGACATATGGCAAGGGCTTGAACAAGTTGTAGGAGTGCAGTGACGTTCCAGAGATGTGGGTGAAGCAGTAGCCAACAAAAACAATCCACACGAAGGCTTTCGTGGATGTGCGAAGGTCACGGAAGTACAAAAAAAGTTCACCAAATCACTTTGACTTCTAGGTTTGAACGAGTGGTAGGACTGTGTGGACGTTCCCGAGCTGCTAGAGGGGATAGAAGGGGGGGAAACAAGGGAGAAAGCCCGGCATTGGCAGCGAAGGCCTTCGGGCAAGGGAATTTTGATGCCATCTTTTTGCAATGCAGCAGCCCTGCTGCTTGGCAGGTAAAAAGCTCTGCTTTTGTGGTGGGCTTTGTTTGCTCACGCTGTACAAGAAGGCCTTTGTTATGGTCAATTCAGCCAGAATGATGCACTTATAATGGAAAAGATGATAAAAAATTACCAGCAGGACGTGAAACTAGCAAGAGAACACAAATGAAATATGACAGCAGAGCAGATTTTCGAATGAAGATGGCGACGCGTCAAGTTTACCCATCATGTGACCGTACTCGAAAGGCTTATTCCGAGACTGTACTGCCACTGATGCGACCAACCATTTTAGACCGATTAAAGCCGGCCGACAATTTTACGACATATCTCGCACAGCCACCCGCCCCCAAAAAATCGGTCTCGCAGAGGGAAAGTTTCGGCTGCCAAATGTGGTTTTAAGGATTCAACTTGATTGTTTTTTGAAAAAATTGGTCTGTATGCAACAACCTTCTTAGCCTCTGTGTGACTTCTGCCACCTCTGTCACCTCCACGAAGACCTTCACCACCTCCATGAAGACCTTCGCCACCTCCACGAAGACCTTCGCCACTTCTGCGACAACCTTCGCCACTTCTGTGATGACCTTCGCCACTTCCGCGACAACCTTCGCCACTTCCGCGATGACCTTCGCTGCCTCCTCCGATGTTGTACACGTAATTGACAGATGATGCCACCTCGGATCACCTCATTCAATCAGCCAATAGGAAGCATTATAACCGTCAACCAGCATGGTCTTTTTTTCTTACGAGGACTCCCGCACAGATTTGTGTGCTTAAATGTCGGAAATTACATTGCTGTATTGCCCGAAGGTCTCCAATTTTAGTTTAGGATTTTCTGTGATGGTGGGAAACCGGTGCATGAAACGAGCTGAAACACGGCTAAGTTCTCATTAAGGCTTTGACCTCAACCACCATCTTTATTATGTGCTGCCATACAAAACATTTTTCCTGTGCTCAGCAAGTCTCAACCAGTCAGGAAAATTGTTTTAGCTTGTCCATGAGCCCCAAGTGCAGGTTTATTGTCCCATTCAGTGTGCTACTGACCATGTAATTATAGAGGTCATATTGTCTGTGCAGCCTTCTGGTGTCCAGAGCACTGACATAATGTTTAACCCGACCTCCCACCACCTTTGTGGCACCCTGCCAACATCCCCCCCAGGGTACTTGGCCTTCAACGAATTATTGGCAGCAATATTGCGTGTTGAAAATATTGCTGCCAATAATTCGTTGAACTCCAACTCTGTGAACAGAATGCAAGGGGAATCCAACTATTATATTTATTAGCTTGCATGCATGATCCATCAATTGTACTACTTTGAATTCCTCAAATATATTCTTCTTGACACTCCGAATTCTCTTGAATAGACCTATAGCTGGGAACTAGCAATTTAAATTCATTAGGTGTGCACAGTGATTCAAGGAAACACAAGAAAATCATTCATGGCAAGGAATTACAGCATTAACTATGAATCCGCTGAGCCACCAAGGCCACGAAAGGTGCTGGCAAAGGTTGGGAAGGGTGCCACCAGAGGCCTACAACCAGTGGGGGAGGCACAGAGGTGGACTCATCTGTTGTCACTTGCAGCTGTGGGGTGCACAGAGTGTTAATGGATAACATAACAGGCAAAGGGCAACGCACATTGTCGAAGCTGGTAATGGTGTTGTTGGTGCCCTTTAAATATGTGATTATTCCGGAGGGCAGGTAAGACAGAAGACAATTCCAAGCTGTTGAGCAGTGCCTTTAGTGGGATCCTGAGCCTGCAATGGTGGTGACGAAATTGGCGAAGGTGCATACAATTACACATTTGACATGTGTATGGTCATGTACCGGAGCCGAGAGGTTTGCGGCTGAGGGAGAAGATGATTCCCAGCCGTTAAGCAGCACTTTTGGTGGGATTCCGAGGTGGCAAAGGTCATGGCGAAGGTGGAGAAGGTGTGGGCAATCACACTGTTTGACATGTGTACGGCCATGTACTGGAGCCAAGAGGATTGCGACTGAGGGAGAAGACAATTCCAAGCCATTGAGCAGCACTTTTGGTGGGATTCTGAGGTGAAGGTCATGGCGAAGGTGGCGAAGGTGTGGACAATCACACTGTTTGACGTGTGTACAGCCATGTACTGGAGCCGAGAGGTTTGCAACTGAGGGAGAAGACAATTCCAAGCCATTGAGCAGCACTTTTGGTGGGATTCCGAGGCGGCGAAGGTCATGGCGAAGGGTGGCAAAGGGTGGCAAAGGGTGGCAAAGGTGCAAGAAATCACACTGTTTGCCATGCATAGACTCATAATACAGAGCCAGGGTTTTCCAGTTGAGGCAGGAGTTAGTTCCATACATTGTTAGACTGCTGGGTGGTGCTTCCGATGGGTTCCCGAGGCGGCAAAGGTTGTGAAGGTACAGACAGAGTGCCTCCCTGTCAATCCAATCCACCATATTGGTGTCTGTGCAGGCAGGCCTATCATCAGGGATGACAGGGGCTATAGGGACTGCATCCAGAGCGTTTGGGGCTGGCTCAAAATGCAAGAGAGCATGGCCGCTGGCGTGTGGCGGTATGTTTCTACGCATGACCTAGCCCTTGGATGGCCTGTTGCTGCGCTTGTTGTGTACCCTGAGAGCACTCTTGAGGTGTGTACTGCCTGCCACATGCAGCTGGCTTGGTAGCGTGTTTGTGGCCGAGGACCATTTTGGTGGAGGCAGGAAGAAGCTGAGAAAGTCACGGGATTTCGGCCCAATTTGGAATGGTTTCGTAAAACTTACTAAAAGAAGCACAACCCTTCACGAAAGCGTACCCCTCTTAGGGGGGTTTTACTCATACACGTAAACCCCCCTAAGAGGCCTTTACGTAAGTGGCAACGTAGGTGCCTTAGTGTCAAGTACCGGATACCGAGGTGGCCGGAGGGGCCGAGGTTACGGGAAGTCCGAAGGTCGGGAGACAAATAGTATAAGTCCAGCGGGGCCGACCGGTCCCGTACGGTGGTGTCGACTATATGATGTAGGAATGGGCTTTGGCTTCAGCTCGTGCGCTGCGCCCTTCACTACGCCCGGAGCCCGATTTCAGAGCGGAGTTCCGAAGAGTATGCCAGAGGAGTAGACACAATCTTAGTTGATATTCAAACTGAACTACAACTACGATACAGGTCACTATTTATAGTGATATACAAAACTAAAGGAGATATAATGTAATTGGCAACACGACCGGAGGTCCGTGATGCGGTTGAGTCAAAGCATAGCCTAGCATAGCATAAGTGTGGAGAATAGGTTACCGGATCATCCGGAAACTGATGTGAGTCAATGAGCATATGGAAAGGCTGTGGTAGATACGATGCTGTGAGTATCAATCGGCAGAGTTACGGGCCCGCTCGGGCCCGGATACGGTCCGCGGTCCGGGATCGTGACACGGCACGTGACAGTATCCCCCTCTTAAGGCCGAACCCATGAGGCCATAAGCCGGAATGCCGTTTCGGAGTACTCCGCGATCACTGTATAGGTTCACGTGACGAACGGATCAAGAAAAAACTTCTTGTCCTCAAACCGCCACCACCATCCTCCATTTTCCCCGTCGCTCCATCCCCATGGCCCCGAAAGACACCGGCAAAGGTCTAAATGAAAGCACGGCCGAATTCCACGAGCGCCTCGTTCAAATGAACGGAGCAGATGCAGAGGGTCTGTCGGAGGACAACCAGATCCTGCGCATTAATTTGCGCAAGGCGAAGAGGGAGGCGGAGGAGAAACGGGCCCGGGATGATGAGGCCCGGAGACTCCGGGAGTTGCAGGAAAAGAAACGGGAGGACGATGAGAGGAAGCAGAAGGAGGCCGAGAAAGCCAGGAAGAAGGCGGAGAAGAGTAAGGAAAAGAAGAAGCGGGACCGGGACGGGGCCGCGGTTAGTGACGAGGGCGAGACGGATGCGCCGAAGAGAAAGAAACCCAAGGTCGGGGAATACGACCCCAAGGTACGTCGCAGTGCGGGGCTCCGAATGGTACTGACTTCAACTTGGTTTTTAGTGCGAAAGGTGCGAAAAATCCGGGGCTCCGTGCGTCCCCCAGCCACAAGGTCGCAGCCGCGCATGCGATGCGTGCTCCAAGGCGAAAGCAAAGTGCAGCCTGTCCGACGGGGACTCCGCTGCGGGACTGTCGGGGCTCGCTGGAGCCTTCCAAGGACTCTCGGACTCCTTCGACGAGTTCTTGGTGGATCAGAGGGCGCAGTGGGAGTGGGAGAGGAAGGAGAAGGAGCTCCACGACGGGCATGTGGAGAAGAGTTTCGATAACATCGAGAAACTCCTTGGCCAACAAGTGCTCGCGTCGCAGGCGTCTGCTGGAGCCCTCCAGCACATGGCGCGCATGTTGGAGTCCTTCGTCCGGCGAAGCAGCCCGGACTTTATGGCTACCATGCCGGCGGGGCCGCCGGAGTACATCCCGATTGCGTCCAGGTGGAAGAAGAAAAAGACGGCAGACAAGGAGGACAAGGGGGAAGGTGGATCAGGTAGTAAGGAGAAGGAAAAAGAGGACGAGGGTGGAGACAAGGAGGGCGAGGGTACGGGGCCGGACGGCCCCGCGATGTCGTGAACTTGTAATATACATATTTTTTCCGCAATAATGGTTTTTTGATGCTTGTAAACATAATAATAAGTAAAAGAAAACAAGAAAGTTTTTTAAAGGAAAAACGCTCAGAAGACCTTCATTGCGTAAAAACCTATGAGACGCTCGACGAGAAGCGGAGTTCCGATGTTCATGAGGGACCCGGACGGTCCGGATATTTGGCGTGGTATTCTTCAACGAGTTCGGATGCGTTATCCAACTCACTGGCTTTCAACCAATCCGTTTCCTCGGGCGATCCGGTGTAACCGTCCCAACAAACGAGGTACATAAGCGGAGGTTTCCGACGACGGTCGAACTTGCTATCCAGAATCTCTGCGATTTCGTACTCGAGTTCACCTTCAACTTCAATAGGAGGAGGCGGAGGTCGAACACGTCCGGGTATAGTGTCGGGATGTCCGGGTTCGAGTTGGGAGATATGAAATACTGGATGGATTTGGCGCATGTCTCGGGGTAGTTTGACGGTAAAAGAAGCCGGTCCGGGCTGGGCGATAACTTCGTAGGGACCATAGAAGATTTCTGAGAACTTCTTGGCTGGTCGGGCTGTCCGAAAGCCAGCAGTGTTAATATAGACTTCATCACCGATAGAAATCTTTGGATCCGGAGTCCTCCGTTTGTCTGCAGGACCCTGATAGCGCTTTTGTGCAGCGCTCATCTGGTTGCGGAGCTCTTGATGTAAGGAATCCAGGTCAGTGACAAAATCGCGGGCCCGGGCGGACGTAATATCGCGCTCGGGGTGTACTGTGACTGAGGGATGATAGCCCTTGTTGGCAAAGAACGGGGACACTCCGGTAGTATCATGCGGGGTGTTATTGTATGCGAACTCGCCAAGGGGAAGAAGCAGAGCCCAGTTGTCCTGCTGATAGTTGCAGTACATCCGGATATATTGTTCCAAAATCTGGTTGACGCGCTCGGTCTGTCCGTCGGCTGATGGATGGTAGCCAGCGGTGAAGTGAAGACACATTCCAAGCGCTTCGCCCAGGGAACGGAAGAAATGATTAACAAACTCGGAGCCCCGGTCGCAAGTGACATGATTGGGGACTCCGTGCTTGGAGAAGACATGAAGGACGAATAAGTGAGCCAACTCGGACGCCGTGAGTTTTCCGTGGCAGGGAATGAAGAGTCCCATTTTAGAGAGACGGTCGACAATAACAAGAATGCTGGTATAACCATCAGAGAGCGGTAATTGCTCAATGAAATCCATGGATATAGAATCCCACGGACGCTCCGGGACAGGAAGTTGCCGTAGGAGTCCGTAAGGTCGATGGTGAGTGTATTTGCCGCGTTTACAAAGAACGCAAGCTCGTACATAACCTTTGACGAAAGCCCGGAGGCCCGGCCATACGTACTCCTGACGGACTAGGGCGAGAGTCTTGTTCTGGCCCCAGTGTCCTGAGATCTGATGATCATGCTTGTCGAGTAGAACCCTGAGTCGGAGTTCCGCAGAATCGGGAACATAAATGCGTCCATCTTGATAGAGAAGGCCATCTCGGGTTACCCACCGGGGGTCCGAGGTATCGTTAAGACGACGTGAAGCAATCGAGTCCGCCGGAAGAGCTGCTCGTATGTCCGCATGTAGTTGATTAACATCCATTATGTGCGCCGCTCGGAGTGCCGGTTCATAGAAGTAAGAGGCACGGAGAGACGCACCCAGTTGATCCTGAGTGAATACTGGTCGGAAATTATGCGGATTTGCACTGGCGTAGCCACTATCCCCTCTTTTGGGTAGACGTCCCACCATCTAGTGAGAGCATCGGGCTTTCCGCCGAGCCGGCCTGGCCGGAAACGAAGGATAAAATTGAAAGCGTGAAGGAATTCCGACCACCGGGCTTGCCGGCGAGTCAGAAGTTTTGTCGTAGCAAAGTATTCCAGGTTTTTGTGATCAGTAACCACATCAATAGCGGGTACCGCACCCTCCAGATAACGGCGCCAGACGCGGAAGGCTTCAAAAATCGCAAGGAGCTCTTTATCGTGCACGTCATAATTGAGCTCCGCCGGAGTGAGCGTCCGCGAATGAAAAGCCATGGGCCGGATTTCTCCGTCGGGGCAGGTGATGGAAAGAATAGCCGCTATGGCATAGTCGGAGGCGTCCGACTCGAGTGTTAACTGGGCGCCTGGAATCCAATGAGTCAAAATGGGGGCAGAAGTAAAAGCAATTTTAAGCGCATCAAACGCCTTTTGGCATTCGGGTGACCAGACCCAACGTTCCGACTTCCGGGTTAGCCGTGTAAGAGGCACCACAATGTCGGAGTATCCGGCGATAAATCGTCGGTAGAAATTTGCGAAGCCAAGGAAAGACTGAACGTCTTTGACTTTGCGGGGCTCCGGCCAGTCACGAATAACCTGAACCTTGGACTCATCCATAGTGAGACCCTCGGGTGAAAGAATATACCCGAGGAATTCCACTGTCTCAACGCTGAAAGCGCACTTCTTGAGCGAAGCAAAGAGACCGGCTTTCCGAAGGCGTTTAAGCACTTCACGGACATGCCGTTTGTGGTCCTCCGGATTTTCCGAGAAGATTAGGATGTCATCCAGATATACAACGACATTAACGTCGAGGAGGTCCGAGAAAAGGTCGTTCATAAAACGCTGGAAAGCAGCAGGGGCGTTGGTAAGACCCTCGGGCATGACACGCCACTCAAAAGAGCCATAGCGAGTTCGAAAAGTGGTTTTCCATTCATCCCCCTCGGCAATCCGGACAAGATGGTAGGCGTGTTTCAGGTCAATTTTAGTGAAGACCTTAGCGCTACGCCCCGCATCCAGGAGGTCCGAAATGAGAGGAAGTGGGTATCGGTCCTTCCGGGTGATACGATTCAGAGCCCGGAAGTCCACACAGAGTCGAAGTTCGCCTGATTTCTTTTTGACGAAGAGAATCGGGGCCCCGTGAGGGGAGGTAGATTGTCGAATGAAGCCGTTGTTGAGGTTCTTGTCAAGGAACTCTCGGAGGGCCGCTAGCTCAACCTGCGAAAGGGAGTATATGGGACCAGGCGGCGGAGCCGCCCCGTCCTCAAGGTCGATCTTGAGATCGTATGGCCGATGGGGTGCTAACTTTTCTGACTCAGAGGCCGAGAAAACATCAGCATAGTCGTGGTACTCCGGTGGAAGCGCGGACAAGTCCGGAGTTTCCGATGTACCGGAGGACCGTCCTAACACCTCTGAGAGGCCTAGGCGGTAGAGTTGACTGCCTTTAGCGCGTAATGCGCTAGCAAAAGCAGCTGCTCCAATGAAGGAGATCGACGGGGGTGGAGCATCGACCGTTGGAGCATCAGGAATTTCCACTGAAGGAGGGATAGGATCGGCTGAAACCGAAGGAAGGCCTCCGGCCGGGGCCGGAGGTGGATCAACAGAGCAAGGTGAGCGGAAAGAGATTTGGCCAGATGCCCAGTCAATCAACGGATTGTAGCGGGTCAGCCAAGAGTATCCAAGAACAACAGAGCAAGTAGAATCCAGAGTTGTGACATATAATTCAACCGGAGTTGAGTCACCAGAAGGGAAATTGATGTTCAGGGACACCTTTTCCGAAATGACGGTCCCGGAGGAGCCGTCCAAGAGACGTAGACCGATCGGAGGAATAGAAACGCGCGTGAGATTATTGGTGGTACAGAGAACAGGATCTATAAAGCAGTCGGACGATCCGGAATCTATAAGAGACCGGAACTCCGTGGGTATCTGCGAAGAAGTTAACATAGGGCATAGGGAGTTGGGATTCGTAAGAGCAGAGGCATTAAGTCGTAAAAGAGGTTTGGCCGCACGATCGAGGAACGTTTCACGACCCTCGGGTCGTGCGGAGTCCCGAGAGTCGCTACTCAGTTTCCCGACTGGGAAGTAGCGGCAGCGGGAGTGGATGCAGGAGTGGAGGTCGAGGTTGTAGTGGCGGCGCGTCCGGCTGCCTTACGCTTGGGACAATCAGCACTTTGATGTCCTTTACCTCCACAAAGCAAACACAGATTTTCAGCAATCCGACGGGCCTTTTCGGCAGGCAAGAGTTTGCCATCGGGGCCCAGCACCTTCGCATATGGTTTCTCCGTAGTCGAAGTTGAAGCTTGAGCGGGGGATCCGCCGGAGTTCCCTCCGTTCCCCCGCTGCCCTTCTTCTTCTTCTTGGAATCACCATGTTTAGGTGACGAATTGTCGGTACTGGGCTTTCCGCCGGAGTCCGGAGTTTTGGATGTAGACGGGGCCGGATTCCGTCCACGGCGAAGTTCCTGCTCCTTCTGCCATTCCCAATGGGAGGCGTCGATGGTTTGAGCAGAGACTTTGAGCACACCGAGTTCGGTCGGCTTTCCGCCGGGAAGATCGCGAAGTTTGACCTGAATGCGCTCGGGAAGGCCGTCATAAAAGACCTTCCGGAGGGCCTGGTTGTTCCATTCTGTGAGCTGTGAGAGCTTGTTGAAACGAACCAAGTACTTTTGGATGTGCTGGTTTGAACCCATCCGGAGAGCGACAATTTCGTTCTCGGCATCCTGCCGGGGATCGAAAGTTCCAAAATTGAGCTGGAGCTCCGAAACGAAAGCATCATAGTTATTGAGCCAGATGGGAACATTGTGGGGGTCGGGATTGACCATGGAAGGCTCGAACCATCCGAGAGCATCTCCGGTGAGATAGGAGATCATGTAGTTGACCTTCTGCGCATCTCGAACAAACGCCGTCGGGCGATCATTAAAATTGAGGATGCCTTGAAAAAGGAAGGTACGGAGTTTCTCGGGGTCCTTTCCATCGAAAGTCTCGGGGTCCCGTACGCGGGCCCGAGCTTTGTCCCGAGAGGGACCTTGTTGTTGCTGTTGGTGCTGATTGAGCACCCTTCCAAGGCCACGGCCTATGGCCGTAGACATGGCCCTGAAGAAATCAGCAGGGTTATCCCTGTCGAAGTTTTCCCAACGGGGAGAAGACGGTTCGGAATCTCTGTCATTTCCGCCACCACCACCTCCGTTTCCGCCATCCCCATCCCCACCTCCGCCATTACCGCCTCTACTGCTCCCATTGTTATTGTCGTTGCCAGCGTTACTTGGATTATCCGGTGGGTCCCTTGGTATGTCCCTCGGAGTACCGTCCTCATACCGGAATGGATTGGAATGATGCCTAGGGCGATCTTCCCAAGGACCACGGGGAGTCCGGGGACGTGGAGGAGGAGACCGATCGAAATTCAAAGGGCTGGCTTGACGCCGATGTCTATGTGCATGAGAAGCAGAATCATCAATGTCAACAAGAGGAGAGGCAGAAGTATGATGTGAATGGACGGAGGCATGGCGAGAATGTAGGGAAGGTGGATTAAGTACGGGGGCTGGTGCGGGGCCCGGTACTGGTCCGGGTGCTGGGACGAAAGTGGGAGTCGGCCCAGGATGTGTATGAGTCCTGGTTCCTGGTACTGGACCGGGTGCCGGTACGAAAGTAGGAGTAGGAGCAGGACGTGTATGAGTCCTGGTTCCCATGTTGCCAGAAATATGGGAGTTTTGTCGAGTATAAAAAGATGAACGAATTTCCTGACTGGCTGTATCTCGGAGGTCCGCAGCGTAAGTGTCGCGGTTAAATCCACTTGTTCGTCGGGCCCGGAACTCGTTCAAATTAGCCTCGTGTGCACGTTGTTGTGCTTCTACTTCGGCTGGAGGAGTTAGATTGAGTCTGGCAAGACGATCGAGATACCGCTGCGTTCTTTCTTGGGCTTGAACGTTTGCAGGCAAGGACATAAAAATGTGGGCGTAAGAAGAGTGAGTTTGAATATACTGTCAAGTACCGGATACCGAGGTGGCCGGAGGGGCCGAGGTTACGGGAAGTCCGAAGGTCGGGAGACAAATAGTATAAGTCCAGCGGGCCGACCGGTCCCGTACGGTGGTGTCGACTATATGATGTAGGAATGGGCTTTGGCTTCAGCTCGTGCGCTGCGCCCTTCACTACGCCCGGAGCCCGATTTCAGAGCGGAGTTCCGAAGAGTATGCCAGAGGAGTAGACACAATCTTAGTTGATATTCAAACTGAACTACAACTACGATACAGGTCACTATTTATAGTGATATACAAAACTAAAGGAGATATAATGTAATTGGCAACACGACCGGAGGTCCGTGATGCGGTTGAGTCAAAGCATAGCCTAGCATAGCATAAGTGTGGAGAATAGGTTACCGGATCATCCGGAAACTGATGTGAGTCAATGAGCATATGGAAAGGCTGTGGTAGATACGATGCTGTGAGTATCAATCGGCAGAGTTACGGGCCCGCTCAGGCCCGGATACGGTCCGCGGTCCGGGATCGTGACACGGCACGTGACACTTAGGTGTTACATCAACTAAAGTTAAATATAGTTATTATTAGATTGGCACAGCCGCGACGGTAAACACCAGTCACCGCCAGCGCTTAGACTACACTGCCCCGCGCCCGCAGTATCCTCATGCTCATCTCCACTCATAACCCCGCACTTGCCCGCTCCTTCTCACTTAAACTCCGTCGAAATATGCTGCGCTGCTTTTCGCGTCCCTCCCTTGTGCCTTTGCTCGGGGTGCCTTCACAGTGCTTGAAACACAACACCAGGGTACGTATCTACAAAGCTAGTCCACAAACGCACCGCCTCACTGTCCAGTCTCCTGTCCTCCCCATCGATACCCATCGATGTCCTCCCGTCGCTCGCAAACTTCCTTGAAACTTGGCGCGCCTCCATCCCGTCCCCTGGCGCATATATACCGAAGCCGATCCTATCGCGCCCTCTCAAATCTTGTCTTCCGCAATCCTCAGCTCCACATGCATCCCTCCTCGAACCTTTCTTCAGCTCGGCACGCCGACTACCATATGTGTATTCCTTCAGGCCGCCGCACCTCCCGCGTGGCTTCACTTTCACTTAAACTTAAACTTTGTCTTTCCTGTCTGGCCTGCTTCTCCTCGTCTTGTGCCCTCCCTCGTTCGCCGGTCTCGTCTGCCCTCGTCCGGTGTCCTCCAACCCCTTGCTGTGCCTCGAAAATTAAACTTACGCTTACATCCCTCACATCCTCTCTCAACTACCGTCGTTGTCAAACAAAAAAGCCGTGGCCCGCCTCGAGAGGTAAATCTGCATCGTCTCCGCATCTGCATCTCTTCTTCTCCGTCGGCATCCCCTCCAACGTCATCTTCAAGTCCTCGAGGCCTCGCTCGCATCACCGCACCGCACCCTGCCGAGGATCATTATCATCCTAGTCTGGCTACGAACCCAGAACGAGAAACACACCGCGCGGGAGTGGGAGCGGGAGCGGGAGTCGTCAGGGGTCGCTTCAAACTCGGACTCCGCGCTTGTACTTTGCTGTAGGCGACGTTGATGATGCTGATAGTCCATTAGTCGATGAGCATCAAACGGAGAGTGCTCTATGATCAGTACTTCTCGTACCTCGATTGATAACGCAAACTCGTTAAAAAAAATGACAATCACACCTCTGCCTGCTCACACTCGTTCGTGGTTAAGCTAAGTTGCATCGCTCCTGCCTCTCGAGCCCGACTGTTCAGCCACCAAAACGCTTATGTATACGACATTCCCTCGAAATTATACGTCATGTACATTTAAAACTCGATCTAGACTAGTACTTCTTCCTTTTGAATAATCATTATTTATTTATTTTTGTTTCGACTCTTCTCTTGTTCGCAACGTCAACCTTCGAAGGAACCGAACTTGAACCGAATCTCGATTTCGATTTCGAGAGAGCACCGGAGGATTGCATCTAAGGATACTTAAAGAATGATGGCGGCAACGCAACTTCCACGGTTGCGTTTGCACGACGCACGACCAAAGGAAATTTTCAAGTGATCCGTACTAGTGAGGTTATTTTGTAATAGTATCCCTACAGTGATTCTATTCTCTTGAACCTGAACTACTTCTTTTCTTTTTAAAAAAAGTTTGTCTCTTTGTGAAATGAAATCATCCTCCCCTAGTTGATCTAGAATCATTCGCGCACATCAACTGTATTTCGCATCATCATTTCCCTTCCTTCCTTCCTTCCTAATAATTGCCACACATAAGTACTGACCTTTAACATGTCCGAGATGCCCGAGAACGCGGATCGCGAGAATATGGGTTTGACCGTGCCTTCAAGTTTAAACCAGATCTCCTGGCAAGCAACAAACGAGCTCATCTGAGAAAGGTGCTATGTGCGAAGAACGACATTACTTAAACTTGTCTTTGTCCCGTCTATTCTGCTTCTGCTCCTGCCTAGCTGGCTGCTTCTCCTCGCGTCTTGTCCCTCGTCTGCCTTCCCGTTCGCCGGCCTCCAACCCTTTCCGTGCCTCGAAAATTGTACCAACATGCCTCGTGAGGACGTCCGTCCCCCCTTCCCCTCCAAGTTCAAGTCTAAGTCAAAGTCAAAGTTCAAGTCGCGCTCAACCATCGTCGTCGTCAAACAAACAAACTGCGAATCGAAACGAACTAAGAGGCAAACACTGCGGCCCGCGGCCGCCTCGCGCCAAATCCGCTTCCGCTTCCACATTCGTTCCCGTTTCCGTTTCCCCTTCGTTCGTTCGATTCCCTTCAACAACATCTTCAAGTCCTCAGGGCCTCGCTCGCATCACCACACCGCATCACCGCGACGAGTATTATCATCCTAGTCTCGCTACGGACCCGGAACGAGACACGAGAGAACAAGAAACACACCGGAGCGGGGTCGCTTCAAACTCATGTAGACGAGACGAACTTGGAGACAAGCGACGTTGATGTTGATCATGATCAGTCAGTTCCAAACGTTACTGCAAATATTTAAATGTCAATTCAGCGTCCGTACATCTGCTGCCTCATTCGCATAAATGCAATGTGTTTTGTGTTTTGTGTCGAAAACGAAAATGAACGGGGTCAAGTCCAAGTCCAAGTCCAGGCAAGTTATTCCGTTCCTTCCTCCGTCCGTACGCCTGCTGCCTCATGCGCACAAATGCAATGTGTTTTGTGTTTGGTGTCAAAAACGAACGGGGTCAAGTTAAGTCGAGGCAAGTCATTCCGTTCCTGCCTTCGGGTCTGCTCATGGCCACAGCGCTAGCCCAACTCCAACAAAGCGCTATACGAGGACATATTCTACACGACGACATTCTATATGACGACATTCTGTATACAATATACAACATAATGTAATCCTGTAGCGACGACGCGCCGAAATTGCCCTAAATTCTCTCTCTTTATAAAATTACCCATTCAAACCTTTCTTTCTTTGCAAGTCCTTTTTATTTCACTGTAATTTAGTATACTTTATATTTCGTTTGATTTTCGCAACTTCTCGACGACTCTGAACTTGGAAGGAAAGAACCCTCGACTTCAAGCGCCCCTCCCCTGGAGGGAGTACCGTCGCCAGATCCCAAAAGGTTTTTTTTTTCGTTGACGTCTCGTTGTACTGGGTGTCCGAGTCCGAAGAATGCAACACAAAAAGGAAATCAAAAAAGGAAACAGGAGGGAGAGTCTGGCGCTGAGACTCGCGACGCCAATGGGTGACTTTACAAGTTTACAAATTTGATATCTATCTACATCTAGTAGAAGACTTAGGATGTAAACATCCCCGATAGACCTAAGTGAGAAATAACGAAGGTATTCACTGCAACGTTACGGACGCGTTAAAAACCCCGGAGTGGAAACCTTCCCGTAAGGTAAATTTAATCTAAGATAATATCTTGATGTGTTCGCCAAGATGCCCCGACACTTGCTGGGACCTGATTTTGGGTTCATGCTACAGTAAACGATGGTGTTATGAGGATAAGATTTGACGGCGAAGATAATGCGGAGCCAATTCCACAATCGTGGCTATACATGGCTGTACGGCGCGTGACCACAGTGCACAGCACAAAGCTGTAGGTGCACGTCCGCTCGGTGTCTTCCTCTTTCATCCGTCTGCATGCCACCATTGACCCGCCAGCGGACGCTCGACAGCATACTCAGCTGGTGGTCAGACAGTAACCTACCGGGGCCAACAATTAACCTCCATGCCGTTGCGAAACCTTTGATGAGGTTCATGTACCACCAGCAAGTCTTGGGTTTTATCAAAAGGATTCATGGTGCCCCACTTTCTGAGGATACCATGCAACTTTGCTGGGACTACCTAGCGTATGGTACTCCACAGTTTCGCGGGAGCAGGCTGACATATGCTACAGGTACAAATATATATCACCTGTGACGAAGGTGGTCATTCTGTGGGAGCTTTACCGTAGAGTGGACTCCATTGAAGACGCGCACAATGTGGTTGACTCAGTGGGGTTTCGTGGGGTCACGGAACTACTTCAGGCCAGAGATGCGACGGTTAGGGCACGGACATGTGAGATTCTGGCTGGTGTTGCATTCCACGAGAGCACGGTGACAGTCGTTCTTGGATTAGGACTGTGTGTTCAACTGGTGTCCTTGGTCCAGTGAGGCTCAACAATTGATTATTAAACAAGATTCTGATCTTGGAGTAGTGACCAACCTGTCAAGGTCATTGAGGCCGCGGTCTTTGCACTCTCTAGGATTGGGTGTTGGCCCAATGGTGCGCAGGCTACCCTAGAAGCGAAAACACTCGACCATGTTGTGGAACTGCTTCAGTCTCCTCAGTCTGGGGTCCGGCAACAGACATGCTGGATGGTGGGAAGGTTCGCCAAGCACGAATCCACAGCTGTGGCCATCCTGGGGTTGAAACCCTGTCCCCAGCTTGTGGGTCTCTTGCGGTGAGTATTTAACCTTGGAGTGTAGAAAATGTCCCTGATCTTGGGGTAGTGACCAACCTGTTAAAGTTGTCGAGGCCGCGATGTATGCATTCTCTGAGATCTCCTATTGGCCCGATGGTGCGCAGGCTGCCCTAGAAGCGAAAACACTCGACCATGTTGCAGAACTGCTTCAATCTCCTCAGTCCGGGGTCCAGCAATCGACATGCTTGATGGTGGGAAGGTTAGCCAAGCACAAATCCACAGCCATGGCTGTCCTGGGGTTGAAACCCTGTCCCCAGCTTGTGGGTCTCTTGCGGTGAGTGTTTATCCTTGGAGTGTGGAAGATGTGCCTGATTTTGGAGTAGTGACCAACCTGTTGAGGTCATCGAGGCTGCGATGTATGCACTCGATGATATCTCCTCTTGGCCTGACGGTGTGCAGGCTGCCCTAGAAGCGAAAATACTCGACCATGTTGCAGAACTGCTTGAATCTCCTCAGTCTGGGGTCCAGCAATGGACGTGTGGGATGGTGGGAAGTTTTGCCAGGCATGAATCCACAGCCATGGCTGTCCTAGGGTTGAAACCCTGTCCCCAGCTTGTGGGTCTCTTGCAGTGGGTGTTTAACCTTGGCGCGTAGAAGATGTCCCTGATCTTGGAGTAGTGACCAACCTGTTGAGGTTGTCGTGGGTGCAATTTTTGCACTGTCACAGATTGCATTTTGGCCCGACGGTGCGCAGGCTGCCCTAGAAGCAAAAACACTTGACCATGTCATGGAACTGCTTCAATCTCCTCAGTCTGGGGTCCAGCAACAGACATGCTGGATGGTGGGAAGTTTTGCCAGGTATGAATCCACAGCCATGGCTGTCCTGGGGTTGAAACCCTGTCCCCAGCTTGTGGGTCTATTGCAGTGAGTGTTTAACCTTGGCATGTAGAAGATGTCCCTGATCTTGGAGTAGTGACCAACCTGTCGAGGTCATCAAGGCCGCAATGTACGCACTCTATGAGATCTCCTCTTGGCCTGACGGCGCGCAGGCTGCCCTAGAAGCGAAAACACTTGACCATGTTGCGGAACTGCTTGAATCTCCTCAGTCTGGGGTCCGAAAATGGACGTGCTGGACAGTGGGAAGGTTCGCCAGGCATGAATCCACAGCTGTGGCTGTCCTGGGGTTGAAACCCTGTCCCCAGCTTGTGGGTCTCTTGCAGTGAGTGTTTAATGTTGGCGCATAGAAGATGTCCCTGATCTTGGAGTAGTGACCAACCTGTCGAGGTCATCAAGGCCGCAATGTATGCACTCTATGAGATCTCCTCTTGGCCCGACGGTGCGCAGGCTGCCCTAGAAGCGAAAACACTCGACCATGTTGTGGAACTGCTTGAATCTCCTCAGTCTGAGGTCCGGCAATGGACATGCTGGACAGTGGGAAGGTTTGCCAAGCATGAATCCACAGCTGTGGCCATCCTGGGGTTGAAACCCTGTCCCAGCTTGTGGGTCTCTTGCAGTGAGTGTTTAATGTTGGCGCATAGAAGATGTCCCTGATCTTGGAGTAGTGACCAACCTGTCGAGGTCATCAAGGCCGCAATGTATGCACTCTATGAGATCTCCTCTTGGCCCGACGGTGCGCAGGCTGCCCTAGAAGCGAAAACACTCGACCATGTTGTGGAACTGCTTGAATCTCCTCAGTCTGAGGTCCGCAATGGACATGCTGGACAGTGGGAAGGTTTGCCAAGCATGAATCCACAGCTGTGGCCATCCTGGGGTTGAAACCCTGTCCCCAGCTTGTGGGTCTCTTGCAGTGAGTGTTTAATGTTGGCGCATAGAAGATGTCCCTGATCTTGGAGTAGTGACCAACCTGTCGAGGTCATCAAGGCCGCAATGTATGCACTCTATGAGATCTCCTCTTGGCCCGACGGTGCGCAGGCTGCCCTAGAAGCGAAAACACTCGACCATGTTGTGGAACTGCTTGAATCTCCTCAGTCTGAGGTCCGGCAATGGACATGCTGGACAGTGGGAAGGTTTGCCAAGCATGAATCCACAGCTGTGGCTGTCCTGGGGTTGAAACCCTGTCCCCAGCTTGTGGGTCTCTTGCGGTGAGTGTTTAACCTTGGCACGTAGAAGATGTCCCTGATCTTGGAGTAGTGACCAACCTGTCGAGGTCATTGAGGCCACAATGTATGCACTCTCTGAGATCTCCTCTTGGCCCGACGGTGTGCAGGCTGCCCTAGAAGCAAAAACACTCGACCATGTTGTGGAACTGCTTGAATCTCCTCAGTCTGAGGTCCGGCAATGGACATGCTGGACAGTGGGAAGGTTTGCCAAGCATGAATCCACAGCTGTGGCCATCCTGGGGTTGAAACCCTGTCCCCAGCTTGTGGGTCTCTTGCGGTGAGTGTTTAACCTTGGCACGTAGAAGATGTCCCTGATCTTGGAGTAGTGACCAACCTGCCGAGGTCATTGAGGCCACAATGTATGCACTCTCTGAGATCTCCTCTTGGCCCGACGGTGTGCAGGCTGCCCTAGAAGCAAAACACTCGACCATGTTGTGGAACTGCTTCAATCTCCTCAGTCTGGGGTCCGGCAACAGACATGCTGGATGGTGGGAAGGTTCGCCAAGCATGAATCCACAGCTGTGGCTGTCCTGGGGTTGAAACCCTGTCCCCAGGTTGTGGGTCTCTTGCGGTGAGTGTTTATCCTTGGAGCATGGAAGATGTCCCTGATCTTGGAGTAGTGACCAACCTGTTGAGGTCATTGAAGCCACGATGTACGCACTCTCTGAGATCTCCTCTTGGCCCGACGATGCACAGGCTGCCTTAGAAGCGAAAACACTCGACTATGTCACGGAACTGCTTCAATCTCCTCAGTCTGAGGTCCGAAAATGGACATGCTGGACAGTGGGAAGGTTCGCCAAGCATGAATCCACAGCCATGGCCGTCCTGGGGTTGAAACCCTGTCCCCAGCTTGTGGGTCTCTTGCGGTGAGTGTTTAACCTTGGCACGTAGAAGATGTCCCTGATCTTGGAGTAGTGACCAACCTGTCGAGGTCATTGAGGCCACAATGTATGCACTCTATGAGATCTCCTCTTGGTCCGATGGTGCACAGGCTGCCCTGGAAGCGAAAACACTCGACCATGTTGCGGAACTGCTTGAATCTCCTCAGTCTGGGGTCCAGCAATGGACCCACTGGATGGTAGGAAGGTTCACCAAGCACAAATCCACAGCTGTGGCTGTCCTGGAGTTGAATATTGAAGAACTGATAGTGTGAGGAAGATTAATTCAATCTAGCCCTACGATACAAGATGCATTGTACAGTTGAATAGCTCGTGTGGAATACAGTCGGGAAGGCCCAAAGTCAATTCCATATGACCTGATATCCTCCGGCTTTGTCTGGGAAGGCTGATTCGGGACTCGGAAATGCCATTCCATATGACCTAAATATTCCACTAACAATATTCCATATGATCAATTCAACTGTATCTAGATGCTTCTGTCTGAAACTGAGTAGATCGGTGACTTTCCATAAGCATAAACAATTCTACAAGCATTATTTTCAAGCCTTCCGAAACGATGCCGAGACAACTGTCGGGACCCCATCAATCGGGGACCCAAATTGCGAATTTATTATAATGTAAGGACTCTCCTTCCAGATTTAATTAAACTGAATAATCAGTTTTAGACAACAAGGATGTGATGCTCGCCTCAAACATGTACTTCGAGCTCTCCATTGGGGGGCCAAAAAAATGTGCACCCCGACAGACAGCCTCTGGATCCCCTCCAGACCTTCGTTTGGGCAGCAGTGTGAGGTTGATTATGTTATTGTTTTCTTATGGGAGCTGAAGCATGAATTTCGAAATGCTCGACTTGAATTTCTAGCCTTTGACCCCATCGCTGGCACTCTCAAACAAGCTCGGAGAATAATCTATGCTTATGGAAAGTCACCTAATTGTGTAGCTCAAAATGTGTTCAAAAGTACTATTTCTTAGCTGTTTAGCAGAAGTTGCTGTTTAGCAGGAGTATTGAAATGCAGTTCAAAGTAGATTAATACATATTAGCGGCGACTACTTTTAACAAACATGCATTTCTTTCCTTTTCAACCCCTCCTCAACCACCAAGTCTTTGACTGACTGTGCACGGAACAGTACTATACAAGGGACAGGACAGTTCAAAATATCAGTGCTTCCTGGGCACGTACTTCGGCGAAATGGCCAACAGATACACATTCTTTTGCGCTGGTCCCCAGGTACAACGCGATCTCTTGGCTTCGGAACAGTTGGAGGGGCAACGAGGTGACGCTGCGAAAATATAGAGTGCGGAGGGACAACAGGCATGTTTAAATCCGGATTCGGCGATTACTGTTTGAAACTAGGTTAGAACATTTTATTTTATTACCTCACAGCACTTCATTTTCACATGCCCTGAAGTTGTTATTCCCGATAAAAAATAATGTATCTGCTCGTTGGGTAGATCGGTGGTACGTGCAACCCAAAGATGTTATCCGACTCAAACCTAGTCTTATTATCGTCGTTAAAACAAAGTTGGCATTGAATTCTGGGATGATGGTTCAATTCAAATTTGAGTTCACACATGGATCAGGTGAGTGGCGACTAAATTGGTTGAAGATTCCTCTCCCTAGCTCCTGAAATGCAAACGCAGGCCAGCAATCATTGGTCACACGGAAACATAGAAGAAACTAAGGAAGGCCCAAAAGTAGGTTACAATCCACCGGAGCATTCACTGCACTCGGAAAATCACAATGCATCCGACAACCGCACTTTTACCAACCCTGCAACACGTAAATTGTAATCGGTGGGGTCCTCAACCTGCTCAAGGATTCCAGATAATTCTGGATGGTGCTCGAAAACCCACATAATCTGGAGGAATCCCATTCCACTTAGACCTGGCTTCGAACTGCGAGTACCAGCCGAAAATGTGATGGCAAACAGGAGCAACAACATTGAGGCCCCAAGTCCAATTGAAGCCTGGAATTATCAGTCAGATGTGCAGCTTGCAAACAAGACTAGCAACCCACTGCCTGTAGATTCATCTAATATTCGATGAGCTATGAGATATGTGCAATTAGGCAAAGGATTGACGTACATCCAGCCTTGCGGCAGCTACAACTTCCTGCACTGTTGTATTTCCGGTTGACAATGTTGGTGGATGAATGTTTTCTCGCTCATCTGGTTCAGTATAATCTGCCATTGCCATTGGTGTTTGATGGACATGGCCATCTACCAGAAGTATAATCAGTTTCATTCATAGAACCATAGATATGGTGGTTACCTATCCAGAAGATCGATGCCACCAAATTTGAGAGTGCATTCTCAATGTCATGTAGATATAACAATTGCAAGGGAACACCCATGGATGTTAAATGCAATTTATCTTGAAGATATCTGGAGGAAAAATGAGCTTGAAAACCAAGCACAAACAATTTGCATACATTTCTCCCCATCTGAGGAAGGACATCTCATCTATCACTCCAGTCAATGGAGAATTGGTCACAATCTCTGCCCACTAACTCGAGATGAACACATGAAATTTTCTCCGATGAGTTACTCACATAGTCCCCTTCCAAAAATGTTGTTCTTTTGGCTGTCTGCAGAAGTTTGTCGTGGGTTTGCCATCTTGAGTATGTTTTCTGCATGACTGGGTTCAAGGATCCGGGGATGATTTGTCTTGAATCAGTGTGAGCCTGGGCCTGCTGGGATACAACAGATTTCGAACACTGAATGACTTGTAAAGAGATGTTGGAACTCAGAGCTACTCGAGAGCCCAGGGTGCCTTCAGAGTCTGACACTATGTTCACTGTGTAGAGAACAATTGAGTCATGTATAGAGAACATTCTGATTACATTAGCACCTGCATCCCAATAATTGTCAATCACAGGCTCTGAACAGATATAGATCTTACCAGGAGGGAGCAGTAAAGATGCATTATATACATTGTCTGATGGGAATGAGATGTTGTAATATCTGTCTTCCATGGTAAGTATGTTCCGATACCATTTTTATGACAACATCAGGAGCGGATCCACATGTGATGTTGAACCCCACAGCTGATATGTTACCAGTTCCACTGTCTGGGTAGGGTGATGTTAAAACATCATACAGGCTCCCATTATACAACCCTAGTTTCTTGGATTCATCTAAGCATCCTAGCCACTCCACGAATGCTCCACCTCTCTGCATATACAACAGCGTGGAACTGGATGATAGTGAGTAGAGATATGGAAATAATATGTAGGCTCACTTGTCTGTAGAGTTGCTCCACTGTGGAGTGCTTCGTGTTCTCACAGAAGATGATATAATAAAATCAAATGTTTCCACAGAAACGAGTGCTGGTGTAGTTATGTGATGCATGGAGATGCACAAAAAGTATAGGGATATAGCAAAAGTCCCTGAGAATGATGCAGGTAACATGAATTGGTTGTAGAGGGTGGAAATTGCAGATCCAAGCCCTGTCCATGCCGAAAGTCAGTCATGGGTAGTAGTAAGGAGAGAGTAAGTTTGGGTTGCATGATTGATTGCCTGTTTTTGTGTCAGGTAAACAAGCAAGGAATAATAGGTCTGTGTGACATGTGTCAGACAAAGCCAGATTCAAAGCTATCTCCATACTGTTCCAAATGTCTGTGTTACAACTGTGCACCAAAAGGACACAGTGTGCTGATGTTTGATTGAGAAGATTATGTTGTGCTCCTTCATCGTTCCTGCTACCACAGCTAGGGTAACATGGACAATGACAAGGAGCACATGGAGTGATATTCCAATGATCCACAAATTATCAATCCAAGAGTAAGATCTGGGTGAATGAGTGCCTGCAAGGTGTAAGTATACAATTTATTTGAAAGTCGAAAAGTGGTACCATGACTCATTCCTGCTAAAATTGAAGGTGAGCTGTTTGAATCTTTGCCATGAGGTGGCTGTTCTCCAGAGAAAGAATCCTGCCCATGTGTGTTGACTGATACCCTGTTGCACAGCCGAACAGGTTTCAGTCCAGTGTTACGAAGGTTGATTTCACTGGGCTGTTTGGTATCCCTCAGAACATATGAAAGCTCCGGGTGATTACGCCACAACCAAATACCATGGAGAAGCCCAACCCCTTTGGTAGGACCTCCGTGTTCTGTTGGGATATTGGCAAATCCAATATATATGGCCACTTGTATAACTGATGTTGCAAGACCAATGGATATCTACACATTAATGAGTGGTCTTTCGGCACTGAGGTGTATTTACTGCAATCAAATTGGACTAAATTGGCAAGTTAGCAACTGAACATGCATTGCACCAGACACACTCTCACATTCAATCTCACATGGGATATTTCTTGCTGGATCGTTGTGCTTCCTGTTGACAATACTGGAGCTACTACTCTAGATATCTGATCGAGATATTTCTTGGATAGGGGTTCTGACATGTGTCCACCTAAACTCTAAATTACCACTTTGGCTAAAGGAGAGAGATTAACTCACTTATCCAGAAAATTGTAGCTATGAGGGCAGAGAGTGAATTTTCGATATCATGTAGTTTCAATATTGGTGGATCAGATGTTGCATTTAGACCAAGAGAAGCCATCAGATGACTAGTCACATTTGTCAGACCTCATTTGGTAAGATGCCTACTCGGTCCCTTACTTGTCCACAGCTGCAAGATCATTCCCCTCATTACCACCTAGAATATAGGGCCACTGATAAAATATGAGCAATGAATGGGTTGGGTGAATTTGCCTACATACTTGGTCACCACCTAGAAGAGTTGAATCTTGAGAACTGAAATTCATGGCCACTGCTGGCATCCAATTGGAGTAGGTCTTATAAATACATGGATCAAGGGAGGAGCCATTGATGGTGTTCAACTGGCTATCTAAAGTTCCAGATTGAAGAACCAATGATTTTGAGCACTGCAAAAACTGTAGTTGTGCAATGCTGATATTGAGCTGATTGATCTCCTTCAAGACCAACGGTGATTCTCGATGACCCTGGGAATCCTCCACCAGATTTGTGGTGTAAATGAAGATTGAGTTCTGGCTGCTGACTGGGCAGACCCCTCCACCATTGAAGGAATTCACTTTGTCCCATGTCAGCACTGAAAGCTGGTTTTGGTCTAAGGATAAATCAGCAAAGCCTCATTTTTTTCTCAGAGCAGGGACATACGGAGTGCACGCAAGTCAAGCAGTGTAAAGTCACCACTGACAAGTGATATATTAAATTTGTGCATGTCCAAGACATTCAGTATCTCAGTATGGATATATCCACAAGTAATGTTGAATCCCGTGGCTGACACTGAAGCTTGCCCTCTTCCAGATGTTGTGTTTTGCAAGACTTCATGCAGACTACCATTGTACAATCCAAGCAACTGAAAGTCATCCAAACTTCCAGTCCATGGTAAAAAATCAGTGCAGAAGGAAGTTATAAAATCCCTAATTGCACTGAATTGCTTTAATGAACATACTTTAACCAAGACTTTACACATACATGACAGTTGTTGAATTCTGGAACTCAGGAACTCCAACCGTGATAGCATCGACTGGGACAGTGGTACTGAAGGTTGCTACTGAGAGATTTGCGGGGATGGTTATGTGCAGAATTGAAATGCAACCGAGGTATATGACAATGTTAAGTGTTCCAAAAACAGATGCTGGGACAGACACCTGATTATACAGTGTAGCAAGGCAGATCCAAGTCCTGCCCATGATGTTATGCTGTCATGAGTCGCTGTCAGGGTCTGATAGGTTCGCAGATTTTGCTGCATTGCTAGCTTCTGCACCAGAAAAACTAGAATTGAAGTGTAAGTCTGAAGCACATTGTTAGCAGAAAAAACATTGATCAAATATGATTGGTACCGCTGCAAACACCATTGCAATCGTGGTGGTCCGGAATGACACTACTGTCTGGTGCTCGACTGCGAAAGTAAAGTGATGTTCCCAGTGTTTGATTCCACTGATCAACAGTGCAATATGAACCAGCACCAAGACAGCATGGAGAGTGAGGCAAAGAGACCAGGAAGAATGTCTCTTTAGAAAGCTTTCTGGTTGGGTGCCCTGCATTTCTGATGCTTCAGATGGTTCTTTTGAGTATATGATCAAAGTTGTGTAACGGATATTGAGATTACCGAGATCTTTTGACTTGAGAAGGGAGAGAGCAGCTTCTCTTGCCTTGGATCCACTCTGGTGCTGGGAATCAGGTCGAGGTATGTCCATCATAATAACTGCGAGTTGGTGGGCATTTTGATGTAGAGGGGAATAGTCGGATTGGTTCTTTTATGTTTTCTGCA
Source organism: Mycena leptocephala (assembly GCA_029378395.1). Lineage (NCBI taxonomy): Eukaryota > Fungi > Basidiomycota > Agaricomycetes > Agaricales > Mycenaceae > Mycena > Mycena leptocephala. The sequence goes on along the minus strand of JARJLF010001658.1, from coordinate 39,819 downwards.
TCAGATGCATATCACTCACTCAGGAGCTCTCAGAAATCTTATGGTAATTTTTAGCCGGTTCTGGGAATGCAGTGGTGCACGTGGGAGGCTGGCGCTGTACACCAAGGCATCTATTGGGTAAAAACATAGCCCACATTTTCTGCGATGATATTTTCACATCTTCTTTCTCCAGCACATCTCCATCTTTTATGGCAAATATCTCATGTCCTGTGTGAAGCACCTGGAGCGGCACTCAATGCAGAGCAAAAATCCGGTAACAACCAGAGTCGGAGCTATCATTCACCATCAATTCCGTCTACCAATAAGTACAAATGGAACAGAACAAAACATTGTTCTGAACCCCGCCCGAAGCAACCATCTGTTTCCCACTGTCTTTAATGAGTCTTGGCACGCCTTTCGCGATTTTTACTGAGCTTTGTCATGATACAATCATCGCCTGCACAACCTTTAAGGGAATGCCTCTGGAGTCAACGCAACCATGCCCCTGTTTAGGTTATATTGTGATTCCCGGATCTTCACCACTAGTCGACAGATAGACATGCATGACTGGTACACATCAGGTACACAGCCTCATTCAAAGTACGTTGCTGCCCATCGTTTTCATCGCTTCAATGCCTCATAAATTCCTCTACCATGTCCCTTCTCATCTAGGGAATCCCCTCTACTATTACTATCAAATCCTTTGGTCGTTGAAACCATGGTTAAACCGTGGGAGATTTCCGGCGAAGTCCGGATGGTCATACATACCTGACAAGGATAGTTAATACGCCGGGCCGCCCAGTGGGAGCCTAAGAAAATTCAAAGGCGCGTTATCTTGATTGACCGAACCAAGAGGAGGCTATGGAGAAGAGGGCGGACAGTTGATGTCGGAGTTTGAAAATCTGCGAAAGTCCCACGGTTGCAAGCCAATTCAACACAATGAGTATTTATTCAAAAGAGCTGCACAGAACAATTCAACTTTGATCCAAGTAAGGACCAGTGTAATGTAGCGTGAGATCAGGCGATATTATAGGACTGTCATATAGAGGATAAATTCGCGTGCTGGTGCTGTGATCGCATTAACGAGCAAAGACAGCAGCGTTAGAATTAATGAATTCGATCTGTTGTGCACGGTAGTCGTCCTACAAAGAAAGCTGGTGAGTCGAATGTTCACAACGTGCTGAGGAGGCAAACGTACCGGAATCATGGACATATTCACGCTCGTCAACTCAAGGAGGACCTAAGGCAACATGGGAACTTGAGTGTGCGGATAGTCTGGTAATGAGAGACATACTTTGTGGCTGTATGTGTACTGGGACCACAACGGGCCTTGCAGAAAATCAGCTGGATTGGGTGAAGTAATCAAGTATAGAACATACGAGCCGAACCAAGCCCGTCGTTGGGATCGAGGCTCGTTGCGAATGACACCCAGTAGTCGATCATCTGTATACCGAGTGCCATGGCTGAGGCAGGCCGCCCAAACACCGTCTCGAGGCCGTACAGGTAAATCAAGTCCGCGGTGTGGGTCACTGTGCGTGGTCGATTTGCACGGTAAGACTCAGATTAATTGGCGAAGTAAAGAGCTGTATTCTCACCACCAAGTGCATCGTGCCCGGTGGGTCCGACCGTGGGCGGCGAAATGGGCGGCGCACCGGGGTCGGTGAACAGGTAGCCGAATGTCTTGACACCGAATTTATTGGCCGCCCGCATCCATGCGCGGCGCTGGGAGTGGAACCAGAGATCACCCACTATGGGAAACGTGTCAAGGACCTGTGTTTTACTTGTGAGGAATTGAATAATACATACTGATTGCAGACAATCTTTTCCACTCAGTACTAAGCCCGAAAGTCTGGTTCCCGGTGTTGAAGGGAGAGCCGAAGGCGGGCACATCCGGATATAATCCAACCAGTTTCTGGACTGCGTCTTTCAGCTTTTGTGCAGAGAGTGTGGGGGTGGTGTAGTTGGAAATCAAAAATGACTCAATCATGGCAGTGGAGTTGACAGTGGGTCTGGTAAAGTAAGTTCCTATACAAGGATATTAGCAATCGGACAGGCATGGATCAGTGAAATCGCACCCTCATCTAAATTCGCGCCAGCGATGAACGGCACACGTGCAAATTTCCCCTTCTCCATGAGCACGGAAGGGAGGTCAGGAAGCAGTCCATTTGGTCCGTCGATGACGGGGAGAAAGGGATACCCTTCATCCGCCTTTGCCCATGATGTTTCGATACCCTGGAGCAGCGCACTAGCGTTTGCATTTTGCAAGCACGCAATGGAATTTTCCCTGCAATCACCGCAACCGGGGACAGCACGAACGAAATTGTCCCAGTCCGACTGCCCTCTGGATGCTTCAAATACGTGGCCAGCCCCGGCGCTGCCCGACTCGAGTATCTGCTCGGAAGATCAGGGCGAGTGATAAACGAAGTATCGCAATTCGACGCACCGCAGCCCGCACAAGGTTTTGCAAATTCGAGTTGAGATAAAGGGCCCCAATTGACATTGCACCGGCGCTTTCTCCGAACAAAGTAACCTTCAGGATCCATAAATGCCTCGAAAATTACCCCGACCGACTGGGCCCACCTTGGATTTGTCTCCGTTGAAAACGGCGATATTGTCTTGGATCCATTGCAGTGCCAAAAGCTGGTCTCTGAGTCCAAGGTTGAGGGCACCCCGTTCATACGCTTCTCGACCCTGGGCGAATCCCAGTGGCCCTAGCCTGTAGTTGAAATTGACGTAGATAACTGGTGTTCCCTAATACGGGATTAAACTGTGATGTATAAATCGAATAAAGTGGGCACGTACTCGAGCGATGCTCTGCTCCACGATTGCAGTGGCGTTGTAACTCTTGGCTGCACCAACTTCAGGAACGGAAGCGTACTCGTCACACGTACATAATATAAAGAGAATTGATAGTACTCACATATGTCGCCACCTCCGTGGATCCATGCCATGACAGGGAGAACCACAGTCTTCGCCAACCCTACGGGCTTGTAAATATTCACGGTCAAGCAATCCTCAACGCTCGAACTGCTGAGGTCCTATTGGCGCTTATGAATGAGGAGTATATGTGGGAGGATATGAACTTACCCCGGCCTGTAGACATGGCATTCCGGGTTGACTGGCATTGAACGTCGGCGAGCTCAATTTACGTAGTGGGACGGGATGTTTGAAGCGCAGACTCCCGTTCGGCGGCTCTGCATACGGGATCCCTATGGAGAATTAGAAATGCTGAGAATTGGCTGCCCAAAGCATACCTCCGAAGAACTCTAAATTGCCAAATGCCGCGCCTGTTAAGGTGGTGCTGCCCAACTGAACAGTGGGATCAGCTCTAGCGAGAATCGAAAAGAAGAGAAGGGAAGTAAGAGAGATTTCGCGAAACATTTGGTATACGTCTTGGATTAATTCCTGGCACCACTTTATATGCTGCACCGGCGATAACATTGAAAAATGAGCCTCGTTCGATTTACGGGCAGTTGAACCCGGAGACGTGTGAGTGTAGCTAAGAATAAGAACGGCATCACGCCCGATGCCGTCGCGCGCGCACTGGCATGTTTGCCGCTGCAATAAGCTTAAGGAAAGGTTATACTCACCTGCAAGATAGATTTTCCATCTGGGAATTCGTGAATACTCTGTTCGCGACATAGATTAACTTCACGAAAATCATGGTTATTGCCTGAACCTGACGTACCCTAGTAGTCGACATCCTCATGAATCGAGCCCAGCATCACGTCCGCTGCCGTCGCATGCGCGTCGTTGGTAGTGCCACAAACAGCGCAATCCCGTGTCTCCCGATGATATTGAGGCTCCAACCATTTAGTTTTCGTTTGTTGACCTGGGCAAATCAGACGGAACGTTCGGTATACTTAGCTTCGGGATTATGACACGGCGGAATGAATGGGTCAGATATATGCCAACAGATTCTGAACAACCCGCAATTCCGATTTAAAATTAAAGGGACGAGGAATATGTGCACGGACAGTGGCAACACAGCGGGCGCAATTGCAATGGCGTTGGCGTTATTTATATTTCCATGTTTGTGATGCGTTCAGAAAAAATTGTTGCATTTTTTAAATTTCTGAACGTCATCGTTCTTCTTCGCGGACATCTGAAGAAATCTCGAGAACTTCAAAATGAATGGAAGACGGAGAATTTATGCTAACTTACGTCAGGAGAAGCCGAGTCGTCGAGAAAAAGTACCTCTCGTTATGACCCGGTGTGTCAAACACTTGTGTACAACCCCGTTGAGGTTATCCTCGGCTAGCTTCTTGCTTCTGTCCTCCTCAACCCGTCCAGCATCGGCTGCGGGGCTTTGAATCCAGTAAAACCTTTAAACTCGATTATTCGCAGATTCATAGTCGGTTTCTTGATTCCCCGACACCATGACCTTCCGAGCCTCTATTTCTGGGTCGTCCTGGTTCGACAGTTCAACTTCAACGTTCGTTCCCCTAATCCGAGTCCCAGCGCCGTTTTGAGACATCCATGACTCTCGCATGTTGCAGATATAAACTCCTCGGTGTCTGGGTGTACATCTCGTGGACAGCGTCCGCATGTCAAGATTCTAAATACAGGTACGAACTGAGTGGCCGTGGGCAATTCAGGACCCTTCCGAAGTTCAAATGGAATTGGATGCCCTTCGGCTCTTGCTGCAACTGTAACTTTATCGACCGTCTTTCTATACGTGTATTCTCACAGTGGTCCTCTTATCAGGGGTTTCCTCTGCTCCCAGTGACCCTGTGTCGAAACTGCTATAAAATGCCTTCGAGCGTGAAGGGACAAACCCATCCATTGAAACATGGTCCAGCTCTCTCGCTTGATTTTCTCACTCTCTCTGCTCGCAGCCGCCGTCGCTACCCCCGTTAAGAGGACGGTCGCCCAAATCGAGGCCGACATTGCTAACATCGCGTCTCAAGTGGCCACTTTGGACAACGATATCAAGGCTTTCCAAATCGAGGCCGACATTGCGAACATCTCGTTTCAAGTGGCCATTTTGGACAATGATATCAGGGGTTTCCCCGGCTCGGGTCTTGTTGGTGCTTTGGTACTTGGTGTTCAGCTACTGCGTTGGGTCTGCATCCCTCTTACCTGCTGTTTTACAGGGGATTCATACTGCTACGGTGACCTTACAAACCACTTTAAACACGGGCACGTCCGATGTCAAGGTGAGATTATTCTTCCTTTCGACCAGCATCTTGATTTTGCCAAAGGCGACAGCACTTGTTAGTGAATCCGATGCTACAACCATTATTCACTCGGTTGAGGCGTTTGAGCCTACCATCCTTGATGCGTTGTCACAAATTGCTGCGAAAAAGGCCGATTTCGTAAATACTGGTATTTAATTTTCAGACCCTCTTCCTGATCTATATTTTGTAGGCCGCTCTTCCTGTCGGCGGCTTCTCGGCGCTGGTCCTTCAAGATCTAAAAAATCTAAACATCAGCACCAACGCTTTCTCTACCGCATTGATCGCCGCTGCACCGGTGTGACCTTTCCCTTCATTAAACTGGACTGGCCAGCTGAGTATTTCTTGCAGGCGGACCTGAAAGCTGAAGCGATGACAACTGTGAATAATATCGATGCTGGGTTTGCTAGTGCTATCGCGGCGTCTTCCTAGTCTCTCGTGGACAGACGCTTCAATAGATGGTGCTCGTACCTCGCATGTTGAAGCGTATTTTTGAAGTTGATCAGTTGTCCAAAACAAAACGGTTGACAGGTGGTTTATTCTAAAGTTCTCAGATCTGAATATTTGCTGATACCTTTCGGGCGTGGATGCGGCCGCGGCGCAACCAGCGGGTTGTCGAAATGCGGCGGGGATTCGTAGTTGTTGTTGGTGTTTGGAGCGACGACTGCCATGGGAGGACGAGGAAGGACAGGCGGGAGAGACGATGTCCAATGACTCCAATCAACTGAAGCAAAGTTAAATATAGTTACTAATAGATCAGGGCACGCGACGGTCACCGCCAGCGCTTAGAGACTGCCACACCGCTTCACCGCCGGGAGCATGCTTATCTCCACTCATAACCCCGCACTTGGCCGCTCCTTCTCACTTAAACTCCGTACATATATGCTGCGCTGCTCTTCGCGTCCCTCGCCTTTGTGCCTTTGCTCGGCGTGCCTTCACAGTGCTTGAAACACACCTCCACCAGGGGTCCGTATCTACAAAGTTAGTCTACAAACGCACCGCCTCACTCAGCCTCACTGTCCAGTCTCTTGTCCTCCCCATCCATTCGATGTCCTCCCGTCGCTCGCAAACTGGTACTTGGCGCGTGCCCGCATCCCATCCCCCGGCGCATCTGCCTTCTCAAATCTTGCCTTCGGCAATGTTCAGCTCTACATGCATCCCTCCGAGTCTTCGAACCTTTCGTCGGCTCGCCACGCCGACTACCATATGCGTATTCCTTCACGCCGCCGCACCTCCCGCGTGGCTTCACTTTAACTTAAACTTAAACTTTGTCTTTCCTATCTACCCTGTTCCTGGACCTGCTCTGCTGGCTGCTGCTCCTCGCGTCCTGTCCCTCATTCACTGCCCTCAATCTCAAGTTGACTCGGCAAGACTCTGAATCTCGCCTTACCTCTGCGTCCGCTTTGTTCTGCGTCTTGCTTTTCGTCAAGCAAATAAAGCTGTAGCTGCGGCCCGCCTCATCCGCGTCTGTCCCCATCTTCAAGTGGTCGTTTCCTCGGCATCCCCTCCAACGCCATCTTCATCTCCCCGCATCTCTTCGCATCACCGCACCGCACCGCACCCCGCCGAGGATTATTATCATCTTGGTCTAGGATCTCCACACTGGTCTCCGAAACAGCAATGGCAAACACACCGCGCGGGAGTGGGAGTGGGAGCGGGAGTCGTCAGGGGTCGCCTGCACTTCAAACTCGGACTCGGCGCTTGTACTTTGCTACATGTACATAGGCGAACATCGAAGCGATGATGATAATGGTGATGGTGATCAGTACCAGTATCAAACAGGACGCAGACTCGTTAGTAAATGTCGGTGCACAACCCACTCCATCATCCGCCCTCCAATGTGTTCGTGTTCGTGTTTTGCTTTGTGTCCAAAACGAACTTGAACTTGCTCGGCTCAGTATGGTGCTCACGAAGTAGTGAAGTTGAATTGTAGTTCGCTCCTCTCGAACAAACTTCTTGAACTGCTTCCTTTTTATTGGTTAATTACATGTAAATCAATTTTATTTTTATTTTTTATTTTATTTTTATTTCTTTCCGCAACCTCGACCTCCAAAGTAAACCTCCACTTTCCGATGAGAGTTCGAACCCCCCCCCCTGGAGGAATACATCCAAGTACATATTCGATTCGAGAGTCAGAGCACCGCAGGAACGCATACGGGGATATCCCAGTCGATGGGGCTGCCTGGGTTGATACTGGGGCGGAACTTCCCACGGTCACACGCCCAACGCACAACGCACAAAATACAACCACAACCACAAAGAAAAAATTGGATGATCCTGCAGCCCTTAGACTATTGGAAGGGTGTTTTTTTTTGTTTTGTTTTTTTGTATAACAAGGTAATAAGTAAGGTAATAAGGGTAATAAGTATCTACATATCCCCAAACTATCTTTTTGCTCTGCAGGAAAAAAGAGTGCGAGATGTGCCATGGCCAGAAATTTTGGACATTCTTCCTTACTCAAGAGCTAGTCTCTCGCCGTACCTCTTTGTTCTGCGTCTGCGCCTTGCCTTGCCTTTTTTTTTTTGGGGGGGGGGAGGTGGGGGCGTGTGGGTTTGTCTCATAGACCCACAGTCCCCACCGTTGTCATTCGTCAAAAGTCAAACAAAGCTGCGCGCCGCCCCAAGGCTATGTCATATAGTCACTATCCGAGTCTGCATCCGTCTCCGTTTCCATTTCCGCAGGTGACCTGCGTCAAAGGTCGGCATCCCCTCCCTCAACGTCATCTTCGAGGACGTCCTCGCTCGCATCACCGCACCGCGCCGATGATGGCTACCATCTACATGTGTAGGAAACAGGAGCGTGAAAGGAAGCGGGAAAGGAAGCGGGAGTATACGTAGTCGCTAATGTTTCACCGCAAACTCGGACTCCGGCTTCTAAGTACTGTAGGCGAAGCGATGGTGAGTCAATGAGCATCAAAAAAAAAAAAAACGGAGAGCCACCCACGTCTGCCTCATTCGCGCTTCAATGTGTTTGTGTCGAATTTCATGTTAGTTACACAAGTCAAGTCAAGTAAAGTAAAATCAAGTCGTGTCCGAGTCAAGTAAAAGCAGTCAAGTTTAAATTACTTCGCTCCTGCCTCCGAGTCCGCCCGGGCCCGGGCCCAGCTGGAGCGACAGGCGCAGTGCGTGCCCGAAATTACACGTAAAAAAAAAACTCGATTCAGACTAGTAGTGCTCCTTGCTTTTTTTTTTCACAACCTTGACTTCGAAGGAACCGAACTGGTATCTCCACTTTCCGGTGAGAGTTCGAATCTCCGCCCCCTCCCCCTGGAGGAATGCAGACAGGATAAGCACCACCACTCAGAGGAATGCATATCATACAGTGGGAATGAGCACCACAGGAATGGAATAGAATGGGGATGATGCCGGCGGCGGAACTTTCCACGGTTGCACAACCAAGGAGATTGAAAATGAAATAAATAAATAAATCAGGTGGGCTGCAATGATCATGAGAGGATATTTTGTTTTTGTATCAAGTACATATCTCTGAATTATCCTTTATTAGTAAGAAAATGTACGTCACGGTGTGAAAATGAAATCTTCCTCAGGTCAGGCTCGTCGAGTTCATCTGGAATCAATCGGACATTAACTGTAACTTGGCATCATCATTGACAACAATGACTTGCAGTAATTGCCACACATTATACTGCCTTTGAACATGCCCGAGATGCCCGACAACGACAAACGCCGGAATAAGCATGGGTTTGGACGTGCCTTCAAACCAATAGGATTCAGAGGTTTTAGGTCTCAGATCTCCTGGCAAGCAACAAACGAGCATCGTTTGAGAAAGGTGCTATGTGCGAAGAGCGACACTAACATTTGTCTTTGTCTTTGTCCCGTCTATTCTGCTCCTGCTCCTGCCTACTGACGTAGCCACAGGTAGCCGAACGACGACAGGGGTCTATCTACGGGGGCCCGGAACGCAGTGCGTTCCTCAAACAAACAAAAAACGCGACGTTGTTGCTGAGTGTCTGTAGCCATCATGATCCAGGTTGCATTCCAGTTACTGGTAACCGTTACATGAGAGGTCAGAGTAAAATCAACGTCGTAGATATGTAAATTCCGGTTAGATATGTGGCGGGGACAAGGTTAGTAGTAGATCAGCGTGGTGAACTATAGTAACGATAAGTAAAAGTAGATGAGTAGATATTTCCAATGACGAGGTCGTGCAATGGGTATGCATGAGAGGGATGTGGAAAGGATAGAGTTGGTGCAGTAGATCCATAGGAAAGAGAGGGGAGAGGAGTAAATATTAGCCGGATGGAAGGTAACGGAGGGTATGTGAAAAAAAGAGGAAGAGATGATAGGGAGGGGAATGGGAGGAAAGTGGGTATCAGTTGCGTTGCCGCAAGACATGTTTGAGTTGTGCGAGAAAGCGCCACAGAGGAGTTCTTCGTTTTCCAACGGGGATCGCCAGAGGAGGGGGGGAGCTTTTGGGGCCAGTCAAACCCCAGTCAACGGTGCGCGGGAGGCGCGCGAATACGAGACGGTCCTTGACAGCCGCTGGGACCCTGCGTGGTACGTCCTCCCTGCTGAATTCCGCCGTCGACTGGACGCTTTCCAGCCGTGGACACACGGTCGTCATGAACGCGACGAAATCCGCGTTTGCGTCCCACACGATGAGCCGTCGCACTCCGTCAAACCAGCACAGCGGCGGCATATCCCGAGCGGATGGAGGCGGGAAGAATGTGCCGCGGGGTGCGTCCATCAGGACCGCAGGGGGCGGAGAAGTGTAGGCAAAGGTAACGTGCAACTCGACCAGAGAATTTGGGTACTCTCTGGTCGCAAGGGCCGGGATCATTGGCTTGGACGTGTCCCACGCACCATACGTCGCAGCGCAATCGACGAGGACGAAGTGAAGGGCGGTTATGCGGGGCGTGTAGTTGTTGATGAAGGTGGCGATGCTCCGGGATGGGATGGCGTAACTCTGGATTCTATAGCTATCGAGGTCGCAGAGGAGCCGCTCACGATGCGAGTCGTCCGCGGCGTACTCGATAAGTTCCGTGCATTGTTCGGCATATTCGTCCTGATATTTGTGGTACACAGAGATGGTGAGGGAGCGGCAATTTTGTGTGAGGTGCAGATAGACGTCCGTGATCCCAGCGAGTTCGCATATGAAGGAATTTGTACGGCAGATGTGGAGAATGTACTCGAGGTGGGCGTAAGATGTGATCCAGAGGTCGCGGAAGACAGCGGAGAGAACGACCTTCAGCCAGTCATGGCTGACGAGCATCCAACGCGTCATCGATTGGGCATGTTGGTGGCTGCTTATTGTTGAAAGACACCCCCAGGCGTAGTCAATGATGAGCTCGACCAGCTCAAGGGGCACCGCGACCATGGTGGAGTTCTTGCTACAGAACGTAGGCTTGCTAAGCATAGGGGCCGTCACAAGTTCGTCACCCATTCTCCTCTCTTCTTAAACTTCATGACCCATCCTACGGTACAATGTTCCTCGCTCTAACAGCACCCTAGACTCATAGAGGGGATGGCACCGAGGATGGGATAAGAATGAATGATAGCGGTAATGATGGCGGCAACGCAACTTCCCACGGTTGCATAACCAAAACCAAAGGAAATTTTGAAGTGATCCTCCAGTACTAGTGAGAGGATGTTTTGTTTTGTAATACATGTACACCTGCAGTCGTAATTTGTTTCATGAGGTCTTGATCATGACTTCTTGCTGGAGGGAGTGACTTGACTGAAGCAATCCCCTTCCTGGAGAGCTCAGTCCTCTGTAGATATGTAATGCATTGTTTTAAGCGCAGCCCCAGTCCGACGTACGTAGAACACAGGCTGATCAATTGGCTCGAGTCTCGATATTCCTCCAAGTCCCGCGTGGCCCATGCATATGATGTATTATTAGAGTAATACCCACTTCACTGACTTGATCTTAAACTTTGTTCCTGCTCATCCTCGTCCGACTCCCTCGTTTGTCCTCCCTCATTCACTGCCCTCCCTCCAACCTCTCGGCCCGCCCAAGTTGACTCAATTTCTTTTTTTTTGGCGTGTGGGTTTGTCTCAAATACGACGTATCATAGACCGTCAAACAAGGCCTGCCCCAGCGCCAGGACTGGCACGCGAAATCCTCATCTGCATCCGTTGACATCGTTCGTTTCCGCATCTGTCTCCGTTTCCGTTTCCCCATCACCGCATCGCACCGCGTCGAGGAGTGCTATCATTTGGCTATCATCTATGTAAGAAACAGGACATCGCGCGGAGCGGGAGCGGGGTCGCTAGGGTTCGCCTTCGCCTCAGACTCGCACTCCGCTTGTGGTAATACATTGCTGTAGGCGAACTTCGGTGGATGATGATTAGTCGATGAGCATCAGAACGGAGGGACGCAGACTCGTCAACTGTCAATACACTCCACTCCATCCACGTCTGAAAACGAACTCGATCTCCTCAGTACTCACCGGCACCAAGCATACTCTAGTACACTACACTCCCCGCTCGAAATTACATGCCAAATTACATGTTCAGACTTCTTGCTTTTACAGTACCAAATTTCTTTCGACTATTCGGTGGCTGTCGCGCAAAACGCGGAAAAGTGTGTGCCCTCGGGGGACGTGGTTCTGTCGCGGTGTGCGCCGGGGACGTGGTTCTGTCGCGGTATGCGCCTGCCGGTATGCGCCTGATGGAACTCTCATCCCCCCCGAAGCGTGGTGGAGGAGCCAGAGGGGGACAGATCGGATTTGAGCGGAAACACACAACACGGGGAGGCGCGTTCAGGCGGTTAGCGACTAGCTGCTGTTGCCGTCGTGTCATTCCCGGTACATTTAGGGACGGGTTCTTATATGTGTCGCAATCACATTTTCGTCATCTGTTTTTGCGTAATCGTCTTTCCTCCCCGCCAAAATGCATCGGGCTGTTGGACATCCCGAACTTGCGGCTTGATCTTTTCTAATTTTGCTGACCTCACGATAACCATTTCGACCCGAGGTTCAAGAACCGCAGCGGCGGCTGGATTGCAAAATTCTGTCCCTTGGGTTTAAAAATTGTCCGTCTCCTCTCTCAAAGGGTCCAAAAATCTGTTTTTGGCGCGTTGCTAGATTTTCTAAAGCAGTACAATGAACCCCAAATCCACACTGGCGGCATCTAGGTTGAAATACAGTACACTGTCCGCATAAAAGAGTGGTCAAATTGGCACCTCGCAGGTGATGCCAGTGAGTTGAGGGGTTTGGCAGGAAACTTGCTTATATGCAAGCAGCCTTGGTTGAAATTCTGTGATGCTGATTTTTCCGGGTCTAGATTCGCCGTTTTATAACTGAGACTCGCCCAGATTCAATAGCTTCCTTTCCGTGCCTTGACACGTTATAACGCTGTCCTATGCTCTGAAGGATTCATTGCACTTGTGTAGATATCATACCAATTATTTATTGAAACTCGGCATTGCATTGGCCCATGGGAGCTGGTCTATGGGTGTTTGCCCATCGACAGAGCGAATCATTGGGCCGTTTTAATGCGCTCAGTGTTGGCCCGACACCAATCATTGAATTTGCTACTTTGTTATCCACTCGAAATAGGTTGAAACCTTGGTCTGTTGTGCCAATGGCCGCTGACCCAATGTCAGCGAGCCGGCCGAATTTTATGAGCATCTAACCTAATTTCTACCTAAATTCACATCTACAGCAAAATCGCAAGCTACCGAGCCTTGTGAGACGACCAAATTCAGGCATAAGATGGGTACTATCATCCCCGGCATCCCGGACGGACCTGGAACTCGGACAAACAAGTGTTTCTCACTCATTTCTGGGTCTTTTTTCTTGATCCTTTGCCTTATACAGTCTGTAGGGTGTCCCTACGAACTAAAACATGAAACACCTTGGGAATGAAGTTCAACTGGCACTTAATTCGAAACAATTCGGGAGGTAGCGTTATTTTTGGACGTATGCACCTACGTAAAGTCTTCTGATCATACAGATATCAAGAAACGAGTTGATAGTAGATAATGGTCAATTCAACATTTCTACCAAGTTTGGTGGCAGTAGATGGCCTGGCTCTGTAGTAAGCTGAAAAACATAGATCATCCCTGATGGGGTCTTGCCTATCCGAAGGAACAGAGTCATTTAAAATGCGTCCCAAGCGATGCAAAATGCTTTATCACTAAGCTTTTTTGAAAAGTTCTGTAAGACAGGATGGCACGGTCTCATTCTAAGTTAAGAGTTGTACATTTTGCCAATAGGGTACGACTGGAAGACCCGGTGTGAATGGACCGAGGGTATACGCAACGTTAGAGACACCATGAATGAGTTAAATTGGCTTGGGACGCTCAAACACTACGTCAGTTCAGTGATATTCTTGCACCCGACACCCAGACGGAGATGTGACTCAAAACCTGAAAAGTGCAGCCCCGATGGCAAAAGAGAATTACTCAACTGAATTTCCAGGAAGTTTTGATGGGACAAATTTTGTGTAAAAAATTGAATTGGATGCAAGGTTCCAGGACAGTTGAAAGCAAAATGAGGTTAAGAGGCTGTGATGAAGTCCGAATCGGGGCGTTACCTAGAACTCTGACAACAAATCACAACACAAAAGACGCTGCCGTTTGCCCAATACTTGGTCGTTTTGGCTCAACTAAAAACTGAGACTCGGGTAAAAGAAGGGATGCTGACGATACATCGCTTCGGATTTGTCTCAAGATGAGTGGGTCAAAAGATATGCTCCATCTTTTCTTGCGTGTCCGAGATCTAGGGAGACCATAGTAATAAACTACGGCCCAATGAGCCAGTCGACGCATCGACCGAGTGAGCTTCGGAATGATTTGAACTGTCAGTACTATAAAGAAAAAAGGTACCGGGCCTTGCCGCTCGTCGGCCCTACTAGCTTTATGTACAACCAGCCTGATTTCAAGAGCGAGAAATCTCTCCTCGAACAGGCCTGCGAAGCACGCGGGTCTCGTGCACTGTTTCTGCCGAAGTTCCACTGCGGACTCAATTTCCTCGAACAATGCTGGGGGGCCTCGAAGCGCGTGTATCGGTTGAACCCAGCTTCTTTGAAGGAGGAAGATCTCGAACGAAATGTGGTCAACGCGCTCGACTCCGTTAGTCTCAAGGTTATGCGGCGGTTCAGATCTTGCTCATGTCCACCGTTTGGTCTAATTCCTTTTTACTCAGATACGCGAATCGCTCCCTTCGGTTTCTTGATCCTATCGTCGCGGGTTAAATGGAAAATGGGCAGCATATGTTACAAAAGAATACCGCGGACACCGTGTCCTACCCCTCAATTTATTCGATGGATTGCGTGCGAAGGGTTACACCTCTGATTGACTCTTACTCGTTTTCTTCCCGCTCTCTTCCCCCTCATGTTTTCCCTATGGGTTGTTTTCGTACATCTTTTCGTGTTCCCTCGAGTCCTTCCCTGTATTAAATAGCTTTCTAGTCCGGCTGTAGTATTAGATCATAGAATATTTTCACTGCGCACTTCAGTATGTATTAGTTGTATGTTCCTAATGAATCCAGATAAGTCTGGTGTGCCCAGACGACGGAAGTCCATGGAAAGTCGCAATCTGGCCCTCATTTACAGTCCCACTCGGCACGAAAAACCTATCTCCTCCTTCAATTTTGCTCCAATTGTGCCGAGGATTTGGGAGCGTGTTCCCAGGTTGATTTAGAAGGCTCACCGAGACAAATTCTTCAATTTCCTCTTCGTTGAGTTATTAGATTTTCGGTCGTAAGAGGACTTAGCGATCGTGGCTGTACGATGACTTGTCAGTTGGATGCATATGGATGTGGCCTACCTTAGTTGTTGGTGTTGTTTGGGGGGTGTGGGAGGACGAGGAGGGACAGGCGGGAAAGACATTCAAATGATTCAATGACGATGTTAGATCAACTGAAGCAAAGTTAAATATAGTTATTATTAGACTTGCACAGCCGCGACGGTAAACACCTGTCACCGCCAGCGCTTAGACTGCCACACCGCCCTGCCCGCGCCCGCAGTAACCTCATGCTCACCTCCACTCATAACCCCGCACTTGCCCGCTCCTTCTCACTTAAACTCCGTCCATATATGCTGTTCTTCGCGTCCCTCCCTTGTGCCTTTGCTCAACTTACCTTCACGGTGCTGGAAACACCTCCACATTCGACACTAGAGATACGTATCTCCAAACGCACCGCCTCTATTGTCCTCCCATCGATACCCATCGATTCAATGTCCTCCCGTCGCTCGCAAACTTCCTTGAAACTTGGCGCGCCTCCATCCCATCATATAAGTATACTGAAGCCGATCCTATCGCGCCTTCTCAAATCTTGTCTTCCGGAATGTTCTGCCCCAATGCCATATGCTACACCAAAGCTTTCGTCGGCTCGGCACGCCGACTACCATATGCGTATTCCTTCAAGCCGCACCTCCCGTGTGGCTTCACTTAAACTTAAAACTTTGCCCTATCCTGCTCACCTGCTTCTTCTCGCGTCTTATGCCCTCATTCGCTGGTCTTGTCTTCCCTCGTCCGGTGTCCTCCAACGCCTTTCCGTGCCTCGAAAATGACACTTCCATACCCCTCAGCCGCCCAACGACCCGACACTCAAGATACCTCTGCGTCTTGCTTTTTTTTGGGGAGCCGTGTGGGTCTATCTGAAATACAAATACGGTGTATCGTCAAACAAAGCTGTAACTGCGGCCCGCCTCGCCCCTGGCTAGAGCTAAATCTGCATACGCATCGTTTCCCCTTGCCCATCTCATTGTTTTGCATCTCCGTCGGCATCCGCTCCCAACGTCATCTTCAGAGTTCAAGTCCTCGAGGCCTCGCTCGCAGCGCATCGCATCACCGCACCGCACCGCACCCGGCCGAGGATTATCATCTAGGAAAAATGAGAAACACACCGCGCGGCAGTGGGAGCGGGAGCCGTCAGGGGTCGCTTCAAACTCGGACTCCGCTTGTACTTTGCCGTAGGCGACGTTGATGTTGATGTTGATCATTCATGATCAATTCCAAACGTTACTGTATGTAAATATAAGTTCAATGTCAATCCAGCGTCTTGCCTCATTCGCATATGTGAATGCAACGTGTTTTGTGTCGAAAACGAACGGGGTCAAGTCCAAGTCCAAGTCCAGGCAAGTTGCATCGCTCCTGCCTCCTCCCCCGCCCGGGCCCGACTCCTCGGGCAACAAAACGCTATACGACAACGAAACGCTATATGAGGACATTATATACGACTACATGTTCTATACGACAACATTCTATACGTCGACATTCTGTATACAATGTACAATATACAATATACAACATAATGTAATCCTGCAACGACGACAAAGCTGTGAAACGAAGCGCAAAGTCCTTTTTACTGTACTGTAATTTAGTATACGTTATTTTATTTTATATTTCGTTTATTTTCGCAACTTCTCGACGACGACTTTGAACTTCGAAGGAACCTCAACTCTCGAATCGAATCTCGACTTCAAGCGCCTCCCCTGGAGGGAGTACCGTCGCCAAATCCCAAATGGTTTTTTTTCGTTGACGTCTTGTTGTACTGAGTGTCCGAGTCCGAAGAATGCAACACAAAAAAGGAAATCAAAAAAGGAAACAGGAGGGAGAAAAAAAGGGAGAGTTTAGCGCTGAGACTCGCGACGCCAATGGCCCAATGGGTGACTTCCCGCAAGGTAAATTTAATCTAAGATAATATCTTGATGTGTTCGCCGAGATGCCCCGACACTTGCCGGGACCCGAGTTGGGTTCATGCTACAGTATTATGAGGATAAGATTCGACAGCGAAGATAATGCGGAGCCAATTCAACAATCGTGGCTATACATGCATCAGCAAACCCTGATCCCACTCCAGAGTACTACATAGGGCCGTGTAGTGGCTGTAGTGGCTGTAGTGTCTGTAGTGCGGGTCCGGGGTCATGGAGTGCTCTGTAGTGCGAGGGGTCCTCTCTGTAGTGCTCTGTAGTGCTATGTAGTGCACGGGGCCCTCTCTGTAGTGCTACAGAGCGGCCGTACATAGTGTGCTGTAGGATGTAACGTTCAGTTAATTACGAAATAAACCTCATATATTGCATAAAATCACACGGAGATCATCACACAGAACGTATGGAGACCAAGAAATATAATAAAATATACAAATTACATCGCAGCAGTGTGTGGTATATGTCCGTCCCCCAATTAGTCGAGCACCACATTCAGAACTTTCTTCGAAACCTTCTTCTTCCGTGGCTGGCGCACAGCGTACGCTGCAGTGTGCCACGCGCGCCACCGTCCCACCGTTTTAGGGCGGTGATGCTCGTCGGCAAAGACATTGTCAATGCCCTCGAGGCAGCCGTCATAGAACTCTCTGTATTGGTCACACGTGAGTTTGACATCGACGCGGTAGCCCAACCCCTTCTCCTTTTCATCAAAAACATTTTTTAGCTAAGGCGTAGGTGTAATCAGTGTCAAGGTGAAATCTTCCACTGCAGCTTACGAGAGTACAGGCCGCTGCGACCAAGTGCTTCCCGTACGGCTTGAATTTATCAGCGAAAAGCATACCGACACAGTGTTTGCGGGAGTTCGGAGAGTTGAAGAGGAGGTTCTCGATGGCGATCCCTATCGCTTTATGGCTAAAATTATTCGTGCGGCCCTGAGGAGGTGTAAGCGACTGAACAATAGAAATGCAAAACCATACTTCATCGTCTTTGCCGTCCGTCAGGAATGCGGCTCCGTCTATTAAGTCGGCGATCTTGGTAGCAACCGCTTGTTGGTATTCAGCTTGTCCTAATCCTTGGTTTGCAAACTCATCCAGGTTTGGCTCAAGTGAGTATAGGTCAACAGCTGCTCTAGTCAAAGTCTTTGAGGCGCCGCGATAGTGGGCCACCTCCTCCCAAAGCTGGATATGTTTGTAAGCGTGCAAGCGACAAGAAGGTATGACTGACTAGCTGGATCATCGCCTCATAGTGGTTTTTATAGTACTCTGAACGTTTGAATCAGCCAATTCTTCATCCACAAGAATTAAAAGAACCCACCCGGCTCGAGGAAGGTCGATGGGCTTTGCTCTGCCAAGGATATATCGACCTTGTGCATAGCGTGGCCGAATATCTGGACCAGCTCAGGTTTGAGTTCCTCACGCGAGGGCAAAAATTGCTCCGTGAGGAGATGGAGATGGATGAGCGGTTTGGCTTCCGCAAATACGAGGCGCCAGTTGGGGGGAAAGAACCCCACTTGGGTGGGGAGGGGCTCAGCCCGAGCAGTGCGGGGCTTGCGCACCTTCTGCTGCTCTTCCTCATCATCACCATCGTTACCGTCGCTGTTATCGTTACCGTTGCGGTCGTCGCCGTCGCTGTCGACATCTCCCTCACGCTGATTCTGCCCGTCTTCCTCGTGCCGACTCTGTTGTTGCCGGTTGCGGCAGCGTTCGAGCGCCACGGGGTTGGGCGCCTTGTTCGGACGGTTCTTATTATGGTGGGCGCCAAGTACAGATATACCTACGCCTGGATCAGGCAGGGTCTGATATACGATTAAAAAACGGACCTTTCTTATTGCCACGGCGGTCGCGAACTGCGCACACATGAGTAAGACAGAAGATGGCATGGAAAAGGACTTGCCAGGGTCCCCATCTTGGTCCTCTTGCGCGTCGTCTACTGCGCATTTATTAGCTCTTGATACCCAGGCCTGTAATAACTATACCTTCTCCAGCACTATCCGCCTCTTCGAGGGCTTTGCCACGGCGGCGGTCCTTACTTTGCGTACCTGCTACGGGTATTTAGACATACGTACATTGCGCCATGCGTGCACTCACCGGTTACTGGGTCCATGTCGTCAGAATATGTCCCCTCATCATCATCGCGCTCGTTCTCTGAACCATCGCCGTTGACAGGTTCTTGCTCTGCGGGATCGAAATCTGAATCCATGCGATCCGAACCCCCCCCGCTGTCGAAGCCGCCGTGGAGGTCACCACTATTGTATCCGGCATCGTAGAAGTCACCAGCACCGACGTGGTCAAGATTCATGGACTGGTCATCGTAGTCAATAATTATTGATTCCGAGTCTTCGATGTCATTGCTGCCCCGACGGACGAGGTCATCCGTCGGGGTAACGGTGTTCGAACCTGGAATGCGTGAGCAGGGGTAATGTCAGTGGCAGACAGGCTTACTTCTGGCAGCTTTTGCCGTTTTTGTCTGGAAAAGAATGGTGAATCGACATCCAGGGAGAAATATATAATCACATACTTGTGTCTCACCGCCGAAGCCTTGACTGGCCCGATGGGCATCCGCTGAGAAGGCGAGTTTCCCGGACTCTGCAATACATGAACATGTGTGATGCCGCTGGCACAAGACTTACGATAGACGTTGCCACCACTGCCACCACTGGTGTTGGGACCCCAATGGACGTGATCATCCGTCGGAGTCCTGCCCCCTTCGTTCTAAAAGAAATAAATAAAAAGATGAGTGGAGATCCAGAAGAGGGTATGATAACCTACGTCAGCGTCCCGCCGCGGATGAGTGGCCCCCCGACTCGGGCTCTCATTTTCCTGCTAATAGTGGTCAAACTTTAGAAGGATTCAATATATATAGAACTCGCAACATACCTCTGAATCATCGTGTCCGGGCATAGGAATGTTGCTCTATATATAATTCAATGTAGACTGAGTAATTTATTAGTTTGTAAACATACTTGAAGGTCGCGGGCTGTCGCCGCCTTCGACCGATACACGCGCTGGCCTCGTGGAGGCTCTTGAAGTTCTTGGTGGCGCTGGACAGGAGTTTTTCGGGGCAGCGCGGCGACTTGACGAAGATGAGGCTCTTGAAGTTCTTGGTGGCGCTGGACAGGAGTTTTTCGGGGCAGCGCGGCGAGTTGACGGAGAGGAGAGTCTGGACGCTCTGGGCGAGGCTGAGCAGGAGTCTTTCGGGGCAGCGCGGCGAGTTGACGAAGAGGAGAGTCTGGACGCTCTGGGCGAGGCTGGACAGTCTTCTTCTGGGCGGTCTTCTTCGCAGGCGCGGGGGCCAACTCATTTTGAGGTTCCTCCTCGGGAATGAGCGCCGGGGGCTTCGGATTTATACGAATCGACTCGCTTTCCTGCTCGTATCGAGCGATTGTCGACTTCTTCTGGCGTTTAGACGATGGAGAGAGAACTATTGGACATTAGTAGTAATAAAATGAGCTGTTGCGACTTGCTGTTTTTCGGGTCTATAATATATTGAGTAGAGGCGCGTTAGAAAGTAGTTCCACTAACCGCATTCTGGCCTCCGAGCCTTCTTTGCTTTGGGATGCGGAGACGCGTTGTCGTTATCGTCGTTGTCGTTATCATTACTGGCGTTACCGTTGTTGTTGTCGTCGTCGTCATATTCGCGCTCTTTACGCTTTGTACCTGTGGCTGATAGCAGTCATCAACAAGACGCGTTCTTAGGTAGATCGTCACTTACCAGTCGTATTTTTCTTCGGGGCCGCGCCATTGGTGGTGGCTTGGAGGTCATCAGTTGGCATTGGGACGCGTTTCGATGAAAACCAGTCGAGCTTACTGTTCGATGCGGTCCTAAATGGTAACGGTGCCCGGTTCTCATTCGGGGAGGCGCGTCTGGGTTTGGCGCCACCCTTGTTTGATTCTGAAGGCAGTTAGCATCAAGTCGCTGAGAAGTGGAAAGACTAACGAGACTTCTTAGAGCTCCCGGACTTTGATTTGTTCTTGCCCATTGTTGTGGCTAAAGACAAGAGCTACCAGGTATGTTCAGCGGAATTTAAACAAAGCCAGACGGATCAAACAAATATCCTCACGTGTGGGCGATGGCGCCCCAACTCCCGTCGTAAGTCCACCGCCTCCAAGATAACACCCAGCACTCGCTCTCACTCGAACACTTTCAAGAAGACGGAACATTGTCATTGCCACAAGTCAACCACACCCCATCTATTGCAAATACATCTGCCCTGCGATTATCGCTGGACAGCTGGACAGAGGCGGGGCTGAGCCTGCGTCTCGAGTCGTATCCTACTATCCTACTGGGCAACAGGCACCCGGCAGGCCACAACATAGGGCAGGAGAGTGAGGGAGAACTGCTGGGGCGATACGCTCCGGCAGTTCGTGGTGGTGGTAAGAAGAAGAAAAGAGACGGACTTCAAACTTTGACCATGTGACACTAATTAATCATCAGATCGGTCCGAGATAATCGGAGATAATCAACTCCCATCTTCAAGCTCATCCATTTCCTCAACGGTCTCGTAGCTCAGCGGTTAGAGCATCGGATGATCATTGCCTCAAAATCGGGAATGTTATTCCGAAAACCAGGGTTCGACTCCCTGCGAGGTGATATACGCATTCATTTCATTTTTTTTTCAATTAATTATTTTGCAGCATCAATAAATCCCGTGATCGTCCCTCAAGTTCTTTCAAGTCCACCACCTGCTTGGTACCTACTTGGTGCGCTTGCGCCTTGTAGGACTCTCTTGTCTTCCACCCGCTCTGGAACTCCCACCGCCATTTGCTTGGTGCGCTGTCGCCTTGTAGACGCGCTGGTTTTCTTCCAGCCACCCACCGAACCTCAATCCACGTACTGCGTGGTGCGCCGTCGCCTCGTAGAATTCAATCCTGGCTCTCATGAATCCCACCCTTCCTGTAAGACTTTGCTCTCCGCTCACCTAACGCCACCTAATCTTTTTTTCTTAGTTACTCGATGGGGAACCTATCCTTGGCCATGCTCGCATAGGAGATGCTATCTACGGTGTATACAACGGGAATCCCCACTTTCTGAGGAATATGCCAACCTATGAAGACGCTCCCCACCCTATCACGCGTCCATGCACGGAAATTTCACGTCTCCGACCTATGCTTCCCCTGCCACCCCATATATCATGTTTATCCCGAGCGTACATCCATGGTATGGGCCGCTACTCAATCGGCTCAACTACAAGCGCTCTGGACTTCCTATAATCGAATTCGAGCATGGACGGTGGGGTCTGGCGAGCTCCTTAGCGGATGATTGGTGGACACTGGAAACAAACCTTCGCCGAGTATTAAACGCTATGATGGATATCGCTAAAAAACGCACGAAGGGAATGGTACCATTTGGCTGGCCGAGCCGGTGGGGTTACCTCAACAAGTTTCGCACTGAACAGAGTGCTCGAACCGCCATCGTCCGTGCCATCCGTGGATTCCTGCCTCTCATCGGCAGTCTTTCTATGTACTTCTGGTACATGGAGCTGCGGGGCTATCTGAGGGATTCAGCCGGGGAAGTCCTCGCGGTTCATGACCTTCCAGATTGGAGAGAGGCTGTGTGTCTTGCTGCTGGCGTGCATCGCCAGTGGCTGAACGATCTACAGGAGTCGGCCGCCGGGGACTTCTCTGTTCCTCGAATTGGAGGAATACTAGATTTCAGTGTCCCTCGTGGTTCCTTCCCTGAACTTGTCGACATGCCCCGCGATTTTGACTGGATCATCCCCGCGATCATTTCTACGCGCCTCCCTATGCCCTTGTACATTAAGTGGGGCTCAATCAGCGAGTATCCCCGTGTTTTCGTTCCTTTTGGCTTGAGGTCGATGAACTTCGTCCCTGATGCCGCGGAGATATCTTATTTACGCGACCTGCCAGGCCAAGTGGCATTCAGTCGCTGGAGTTCCGCTCAAGCTACGGGCAAGAACATGGAGCTTACCTCCTGCCGCGAAACTCATCCATACGTTGCTCCGCCACCGGACGCAGCTCCACCAACGGATGCAGCTCCCTCGCCATCCCCGATCTCTTCATCTCCTCCCCTCGCGCCATTCCCCCCTGTCGAGCGCTATAGTGGACAGCGCGAAGGGGAAAATATCGATGGCTTTTTCCTTCGCCGACAGCAAAAAAACGCCCAGACGGCCGCGTCCGAAACGCTGGACAACAAGCGCCGTCGAGAGCAGAGGGAAGCCAATGCGCAGAAGGGACAGGTTCCGGGACGTAAGGGAGCAAGAGTTTTCGTATGGGAGAAAGAAAATGGACAGTACATTCGTCGAGCGGCTGGCCGAAACAAATACGAGGATGTTTGGGAAGAATACGGTCCTGAACAGCGTCGATACGACTCGTACTACGATGAATGGGATGTATGTGAACAGTTTGGGCCCGCCGCTGAGCCAGAAGAGGATTGGAATGATATTGGTGGCTCCGATGGCCAGGAAGATGACGACGTTCCATCTGAAATGCTCGCCGAAGCTGCTGTTTTACAGCCATCTGGGTCACACACCTCGGAGGAAGACCTAGATCGAATCCATCCCATCGCAACCGAGTCTGAGTCCACGGAAACTGGCTCGAGCACAGCGTTAATTGCCCCGACTTTCAAGGAAATGGTTCGTCTACGTTTCGGGTGTACAGTAACTCAAGAGAAGGTTACCACCTCCCTCGAACTCCCTGAGGCTTTACTCGCAAAGAAGTTTCTTGGCGATACCTCGATTCATATCTCGGATGAAAACCAACTAGATCATTTTCGTCTTTTCCTCGCTCACTGTAAGAAAGCAAAATCACCGCACGATATCCCTCATTATTTGCTGGATTTCCATCAAAAAGAGTCAGAGCTGTATTCCGAGTGGGCGGTCAGCGTCCGCAGAGAGGTCCTCAATAATCAATTGTCTTATGTGATCTCAGAGACGGAGCAGAATCCCCACAGTCTGCACATTTTGGTCCTGAGTGCGACCACTGCACTGGAAATAGCGAGACAGGGATGGGGCCCGAGCTTAAGCGACGTCGTAACGAGCCTTTTGGCTCGCGGAATAGCCTTCCTCACTTGTTGTCGTTCCGCAAACACGTCGCCTGCTCGCACTGGCATCCGCAGACGAGGTTACTCTGGTTTGGGATATCGACCACCAAACTACAAACCCGATATGAGAGACTACCGCTCATACGTCGCTGTCCGCAGTAGATTCCTGCTTAGTGCCCGTGGCCGCGCGGCTTTGCTATACGGCGGTATCATTGGCCGTCTTGCGAGGTCTGAAGTTTCATCGGAGGAAGTTCTCCGCGGACCCAGCGACGATGTTCTCATTGACGGTATTTGTCTATGGGATGGTCATTCTGCGGCTGCTTATTGGGATGATCGTCTTACCGATGAAGAAATCGACTTGATTTGTGGTGTTTATCATGTAGCAACGGGTAAATATTTATTTTCCTTTCGCACCTATCAAATCTGATCACACTTTTCAGGTCAATATGACGGTAACCTCCAAAATGGCGAACAAACGGCTACCTTGTCCTGGTGGCCCAGACCTCATTCATTTGCCGCGTCAGGAATCAATTTTGGCTGGTGGACACCGATGTGGGAAACTTGGTACCAAAAACGGCTCCGACAGCTTGAAAATGGTCCGGGGACTCTCGCCACGCACACCCAATGGAAACATAATCTGAAACTGGAACGCAGAGCGCCCCCGTATACTGAAGCCATTGAAAAATGTGCTGCCGATATTCTTGCTACTTTACGGCCTTGAGCGCAGTTTTCTTGGAAGTATATCTTGTATAACTATTGCAATCTAACACGTTTTTTCATCTCCTCTATTCTGCGGAAATTGTGCGTGATTTCACGGTAAAGTACATCTCGTCCATTTCGTTGGCTGCAATTTTGGCCTACTCCCCGCGCCTCTTCATCTCTTCCGCCAAACAGACAACTTCTTCTTTCGCCTCAGCCCATCCCCCAATGACTTCAACGTCAAATTTTTCCTGGTGTCGAACGAAGCAAGACTTGCACGAATATGGATGAATCCATGCGTTCTTCGCCTTGAATTTACGGTGCACAAGGCGCTCTGAATCCCTAAGTCAGGTTTTGGGCAAGAATAATGAATACTCACCCAATTTTGTCGCATGTTCGGTGGGTACCTCCCACAGCAATGTTATTTCGTCTTTGTGGCACTGATTTCGCCATTCTCTAGTGCGACGCGGAGGCTCGTTGCTCCTTCCGGCCTTCAAAACCACCGTCCCGTCGGGATGTTTCACCCTCAGCCCGTATACCTTCCCTGGACGATCGCTTGGGGAGGGGGGCTTCGACAATGCGGCATCGACGTCTGCCAGGGAATAAATAGGCATCTGGATGACTTGTCCCTTCCTTGTAAGTGTTGTTTTGGCGTCTGTGATGAGCACTCACCTGTGGTACTAGTGGAAGAATGTTATGGATGATTTGGCTTGAAGAGCAAACTTGAGTACGCAAGGACAGACAAACAAGGTCATTCACCCCACTCACGCCGTCAGCAACAAGAAACGCACATCCGAGGATGCCGAAGACCGGGACGGGGACGAGGACGCCTCAGGCTCAAGGCAGCTTTGGGATCCTCGCGATGGACTTTGGTGGTCGCCAGCAAACTTGCGTGTCAAGCCGTGTCAAGCTCAGTGACCTCGTCGGAGTGCACCCGTGTCCACCTTCTCAGCCTGGCCCAAATGATATCTTTACGGCCATCTTCAGGCCTAAGAAATCGTTTGTACCATCTCCTTCGCGATTGGATGCATATTGACTTGTTTTCAGCCCAAATCGACTTTTGGTCGATGAGGCAGCGACGGACGACAATTCTGGTATGTGGACGGTGTTTTTCGCTGCAGACAGCCGAACCTGACCCTTTTTTGCGTTCAAGTCGCGACTCTGAACCCCAACACCATGGAGATCCTGGGCCTCTTTCGTGGTGACACCATTTATTGTCCG
The DNA here is from genome assembly GCA_029378395.1 of Mycena leptocephala. NCBI lineage: Eukaryota > Fungi > Basidiomycota > Agaricomycetes > Agaricales > Mycenaceae > Mycena > Mycena leptocephala. The sequence goes on along the minus strand of JARJLF010001658.1, from coordinate 14,126 downwards.
GTAAATGACTCGCTATTCGGTCTATCGACGTGTTCTCATTCCTTGTGCTTCACGGGAAGAAACGGCGCGACACCGTCCTTATCTGCCTTTCCTCGGATGACGTCGAAGAGGGCCGCATTCAAGTGAACAAGGTCGCCTGCAACAACTTGCGTGTCAAGCTCGGTGACCTTGTCGGAGTGCACTCATGTCTCGACATAAAATAAGGCAAGCGTTCATATCCTACCGTTCGACGACTCGGTCGAAGGCCTGAGCGGGAACATTTTCGATGTATATCTCAAGCCATATTCCCTGGAAGTTATGACTTGATCTGTTTAACTCCCTCGGACCGCTTACTGACCATGAACAGCATACCGATCCGTTTTTGAAATCACAAGGTTCGTAATCGTGTTCTTTCTTTTCTGAAGTGCTGCTAATTTCTCGATGCTCTTGCAGAGACCACTTCGAGGAGGCGATGAAGTTTGCGCGTCGTTCGGTGTCGGACCAAGACATCCGGCGTTCTCGCAGAACTTGCAACAATCGCGTGGATTCGGGAACAACTTCAAGTTCCCCGAAGGCGAGGGTGGGTCGTCGTCGGTGCCTGCAGCGAGCACGGGGAATGCTGGGTTCACAGAGGACACTGCTGACGATAACCTGTATGCATGAAAACGTCTCTCTTCTCAATATTCTTAGTTTAGTGTACGCGCGCAATGAATGATAGAGTTTTTGTCTTGCTCTCCAATTATGTTTCTTAGTGACTTAATGTATGGCGAATAACCTGACTTCTTTAGACAATCTCACAGTTTCTACTCTCAGATTTAATGCATACAAAAACATGTTTTTATTCGACACGAGTACATCACAAAATGTGGAATAGATCTTTCAAAGTTATACAATCATGCTACGTTCTGTAGACAGTCTGTCAGACTCGGAGTGAATGTAGATACGTGTTTTGTGCACCTTTCTCTTCCTCATCAGCAAACGCATGGCCAGCTTCGACGAAAATGGCCTCGCGTACTGCCCCGAGCTGCTTCTGGGCATCCATGGCGTTGCTGGATGCAACCTCGCTCAGTCGACAGTAATATCGGACACGACTCTCAGCTTCGATCTCCCGGTGAGTGACAAGCTGAATCTCTGCCTGGTGGCAACCCAGGAGAGCACGGGTCTCAACCTCCCGAGAATTCGCGAGCTTGAGTTCTGCCTGGTGGCGGCTGACAGTAGCGCGAGCGGCGGCGAGAAGAGAGCGCACGAATAGTGACTCTGCTTCGCGAGTTTTGAATGCATTGCAAGCTACTTCCATCTTGTAGGTATTTTCTTCGGCCGGAGGGAGAAGAGAAGGGCCGTTCTGGAAAGAAAATAAAAATTCACCGAGATTTAACCAAAATTGGGCACAAACCAGATCAAGTGCGCAAGGCGAACCTATGGTCAACCTGGATCTCTCCGCAGGGGATTCGAGACGAGAGTTTTGGTGAGACATCGCAAAATAGGTTCTTGAGATGTTGATGTGGAAGGAAACGGCAAGCGCTCACGTGCCTACGTTTCTTCTCTCCCACCACCGGTTTTGGTGCTTAGTGCGCTTGTCGCTTGGCACCCTCGGCTTCCTCTTCATCCCGGTGCTTAGTGCGCTTGTCGCTTCGCACCCTCCGCTTCCTCTTCTCCTCGCTCTTGTCCCCCTGATTGTAAAGTGCTCAGTCGCTTTGCAATAACTGTCTGGCATGGCAAAATGCAGATGCCCAATCTGCAATAAACCGTGCAAATCCAATACTGCGCTCTTACAGCACCTGAACCAACCCAGAAGCCGCTGCCATCCATCCCTGCATCCATCCGTTCTGGGTGCCTCTCGGCGGGTCCAGAATTGGGGTGTGAAAAGGCCTCAAGTTCCCGCGAACGACGACGACAGCCCAATGGATGTCGATACGGACTACAATGTTTCTCTATTCGTATCTCCGGACGAGGACTCAGCCATGGATTATTCCGATCCTGCCACTCCTTCCAGCACAGGCCCTGTCAAAGATTACTACAAGGGCGCGGCCAAAACATACGGTCGCGGTGATACTTTCTTGGACAAGTTCCACAAAGACCAATATAGGGAAGAGCGCCAATCCAACCTCTACTATCCATTTGCTTCGGCCGATGAATGGGAGCTCGCATCCTACCTCACGAGGTCTAACATGACTATTGCGGATACTGATGAGTTTCTAAACCTACGTCTGGTATGTTTCATTGCTTTGGATAAAAGGACATGACATAATCCTTACGCAGACTTCGAAAATGGATCTGTCCTTCCAAACTGCAAAAGATTTGCGCAGTCGAATCGAGAGCTTGCCCAGTGGCCCGGCCTGGATGTCTGTACCTTGGAAGACAACATACCCCACGAAAAAACCGCTCACCTTATACTACCGCGATCCCCTAGAATGCATACAGAACCTGCTCGCGAATCCTCTAGTCCAGGATTTTATTCAATTCACGCCTTTTCGGCTGTGGAAGACCGCGGAAAGGCTGATGAGAGTATACACCGAATGGCTCTCGGGAGATGTAGCGTGGGGAATGCAGGCAAGCTGTCCCGTTCTATTCTATTAGCGACTATCTAATATCCATTTCAGGATCGCATACCGGCAGGTGCAACCATCATTGGGACGGTGCTTTCCTCGGATAAGACGCAGCTGACGAGTATGACGGGCAATCGCCAAGCTCATCCCCTCCTGATCAGCCTTGCGGACATCGACATGGACTTCAGGATGAAGGCATCCCACCACGCTTTCCTTCTCTTAGCTTTTTCCCAATCCCGAAATTCCTCGAGCGGAACCCCGAGATTAGGGGTGTGCTCGACAGTCGCATATTCCACGCGATCATGGACTTTGTTTTAAAGCCTCTAAAAAAAACCGCGGAAATCGGAATGATGATGACGGACCCGTTGGGTTGGAGGAGGTTTTGCTTTACTCCTCTCGTCGCATACATTGTCGACACTCCTGAATCCGCCATGATTGCTGGCGTGGCTGGAAAAACCTCTTCTGTGACGACGGCCTCGTACAAGAATTTCGGAGATGCACATCGCCATCCGTCCCGGACGCGTGATCACACGATTGCGCAGCTTCGCCGCCTGGAGAAAACGACGGATCCTTGGGACCTGCGGCCCTATATCAAAAAAGCAAAGCTACACCGTCTGAATGGTGTTCACCGGCCTTTTTGGCGAGATTGGCCGTTGGCAGAGCCTTCCGCGTTCTTGACGCCGGAGATGCTCCATCATTGGTTCAAATTCTTTTTTGATCACGTCGTAAAATGGTGCATAGCGGCCCTTGGTGCAGCTGAGATAGACTTCCGGTTCTCAATCTTACGGCCGCACACAGGCATGAGGCATTTCAAAGAAGGCATTTCAAAGGCGAAACAGGTGACAGGACGAGAACATCGCGACATGATGCGATATATTGTTCCTGTTATCGCTGACGCTGCAGGAGTCTCGAAGGGATTCCTGAAAGCCATCGCAATGATCGTTACCTTCTTTTATCATGGTCAAGCCCCAGCCATTGACGAAGACGTCTTGGATAAAATGGAAAACGCCCTGTCTTGTTTTCACCAAAATAAGCAGGCCATCTTGAAGGCGGGCGTCCGTAAGGGGAAGAAGGGTCCCATTAACAATTGGCATATCCCGAAGCTGGAATTTCTCCAGTCTGTGATTCCAGCCATTCGAGCAAACGGAGTTCCCCTTCAATGGACCGCCGATGTCACAGAACATGCTCATATCTCAGAGGTGAAGGACCCTGCCTCCAATTCGAATAATCAAAACTACGAATCCCAAATCTGTCGCCACTTGGATCGCAGAGATAAATGCAGACACTTCGATCTTGCGACTGCGATGGATAGCGCGGGGGTCGACTTGGGTGTCCGGCCAACTACTGCTGACAACGATGCGGATGGCGTCCTCGATGACACCCCGCTGCTCTTGAATCGGTCGTCAAAACTACTGGAGAAGATAGAACCTGTCGCAAGCCTTTCCTCACGCCGAGCAAGGGCCAATTACTTTGCCGGCAGTTTGATGCTCCTAGAGGGCAAACAACCCACTGCGCCTCTACCTTTTCGCACCTTCACCTCCACCGACAGCACCACCGCTCTACACCTCAACCGGGATCATGTCGGTCATCGCCTCCGCGTGGCGGTTGCGGCAACCAAATTTAATCTTCCAGATTTGCTGGTGGCCCTGTTGACTTTCATACAGCGCCCACACGACGCTCAGCTTACGGTTGGCGGCAGACGCCCAAAGCTCACCGACCAGATGCGCGGGTTCACATACCTGCAAGTATGGCACAGCGTCCGAATCCAAGGCCGGTCTTTCCATGATCCAAAACAGATCTTGGTTCCGGAGACGATCAACGCCGAGCCTCCCATTGGTGGCTGGAAGTTCGGTCGTGGAGATGCAGTAATCGTAAACCTGAACTCTGAGCATTGTTGGCCACACAGTGGGCTTGAAGGTATGTCCTGAAAGCTCTGCTTTTTCTTTCTTGCCTTGATTTCCGCCCCGACCAGGCCATGCAGTATGTCAGTTGAAAATGATTTTCCGTATTGTTCCCTGGCCAGATTGTGTGGCACCAACAGGAACGGATGAATTCCTTGCCTACGTGCAAAGATTTAACGTCGTCCACCAAATTCATCCCGTTACTAAAGTCAGCGGTCCTTTTCGCGAACCTACGACAGGAATGTATCAACTGAAAAGGGCACGGAGGGCAGATGGCTCCCCCATGGGTGATGTTGTCCCGCTGGAGCGACTGCGAGCAAAAGTGGAATTGTCTCCTCGACATGGAAAAACTGCGGACAAGAGACTAAAGCACGAAACAACCCTGGACTACTGCCAGGACTTTCATCTGGACCATTTCTTCAATAAAGAGCTTTTCTGGGCGTTGACCCAATAGTGAATTCACGCTCACCGAGGACGCTATGGGCTTCCGGAATGAGTAAGTTTATCTTTTTGCGGTCGAGGTTTCATTTCACTGATTGTTGCGCCAGATAATGTTCTTTAGATAGAGTACGACAATACATGATCTTTTTCTTTTTAAATTGTAGTGCATTCAGACAGTTCCTAAATAAGCAGGTACGTATTTCCCGAGAAACCCTTTTTTTCCAGTGAACGTAAGCTTCATGTTATATTTCTCGTTGATCCATTGGGTTCATATATTCATTAAACAGACATGCTGGCCCTCTGCCTCGCCCTAACTTTCCTCCTAGCTCCGTCGAAAGTCAGTAAACTCATGTGTGCGACGCATTCCTGCTCTATCTGCGCAAGCACGCGCAGATAATGGCACAGTACATGCAGGCCCATCCACAAGTCCATGCTGACTTTATCTGCATTTCGATGCACGCTCCTCTGGTCCAGAGAGTCTCATTTTTGCCTTCGGTATCGCACAAAGCACACCCGAAGGCGCCGTTCATCATGTACAAACAAACTTGAAGGCGCTGGCCATCATGTACAAACAAAGTTGGACCAGTGACTTCTGTGAAATACATCGACACGAAAACACTCTAGTAAGAAATGCCGCTTTGCCTCTGTTTTTCTTCAATAACATTCACTAGGCAATATGCCCGCCATCCGGACCAAACGTTCCAATCAACGATATCATCCATACGCGCGTGTAAAACAAGGCCAGGTACATGCTACCGTTGAAATTTCGATCTTGCAGAGCACCGAAATCATCATCGTGTGTGTTTTTTGGGGCTTAAACTCTAAACTAACCATCTTTGTAGCACGTCTACTTGAATCACTCATGGCACATACGCAATGCTACTGGTATCGAGAGGGCCATAAAGGCGCGTTTCCTCCCTCTCTGCCCCCAGCTTCGTTGCTCAAAGGACTGGTACAGAAATCCGTCATCAAACTTCTCAAGGAATATGGAATCTGACGAAATAGCTAACCGGCGTCGTTTGTACGGTTTTGAATAGAAATGAATCTAAAGTCCCGCTTCACGTTATTCGTCTGGTGGCAGCACTAAAGCACTCGCTGCGACCCCCGCACCCGCACCACCGCCACAGCATCTGCGCGCTCCATCGGCCTCGCCATCATTAACGTGCGCTTCGTTCTTAATATCCCCCACGACAAATGACAATGGCGCTGCTTGTGCGCTCGGACGCTCCTTTTCTTCTCCTCCTCCAACTTCCTCTCCCTCTGCTCCCGCTCCCTCTCCCTCTTCTCCAGCTCTCGCTCCCTCTCCTCCCTCTCCCTCTCCCTCTTCTCCAGCTCTCGCCCCCTCTGCTCCCGCTCCCTCTCCCTCTTCTCCAGCTCTCGCTCCCTCTCCTCCCGCTCCCTCTCCTCCCGCTCCCTCTCCCTCTTCTCCAGCTCTCGCTCCCTCTCCTCCCGCTCCCTCTTCTCCAGCTCTCGCTCCCTCTCCTCCCGCTCCCTCGCCCTCTTCTCCGGCTCTCGCTCCCTCTCCTCCCGCTCCCTCTTCTCCAGCTCTCGCTCCCTCTCCTCCCGCTCCCTCGCCCTCTTCTCCGGCTCTCGCTCCCTCTCCTCCCGCTCCCTCTCCTCCCGCTCCCTCTCCCTCTTCTCCAGCTCTCTCCCTCTCCTCCAGCTCTCTCTCCCTCTCCAAAAGAATCAAGTTCCAAGCGTGTTTCAAACGCAGTTGCCGTCTGCTTCGCAAGGGCAAGGAATCGCACGGCGATTGATTCCGCCGACGTGAGATCGCGGCGCAATCCCATGCGCTCGACGTCGTTTCGCAACACGATATGGAAAGATCGATGACCTCGTACCATATTTCGGAAGATATGGGCTGTGTTACAAACGGACGATCTCAGGACGGTGAACCTCTGCCCCCGCCTCCCAAACTGAATCGGTATTGGAACAGCTTCGAATGGTATGGAATCTTCCGAGCTATCGTTCGAACTGTTATCTTCAAGATCCCTGAACTCCGCGCTCCGGTACCGCTTTCGATGGCTATCGGTGGAGGAGGATTTAGAAATCTTTTTATTGCCTGTTCCCTCCGTCTGCTTATATCGCAACTTGAAATTACCCAAACCCCCCTCCCAATAACCTGTTGGAAGGCGCGACTCGAGTCGAGAAACATAGCACATTTGTCTACTGTATGTCGTCTGGGACCCTATACATATTACTAGTATTACTGCCTGTAGAGATAGCGTAAAGTACAGTTTAATCCACGGCTGGATTAAACCAAATTAAACGGCACGACGCTTTGAGATTAATCTGGAGAGGCTGGATTTCATCACAGTAAGCCTTCAACTTAAAAGTCGCGACACAAATACCACAAAAAATAAGAACCGTAACATTGGCATTACATAGTACTACAGAAGGAAACCCATATACTATGGAGCACTACAGAGCCCCCCCCCCGTATACTACAGAGCACTACAGAGCACTACATATTCCCAGGCAAACACTACAGAACACTACAGCCACTACAGCGGTAAGTGTGTTCACTACAGAACACTATAAGCCACTACACCAAAAATCAGGGTTTGCTGATGCACTGGCCCATCAGACTTTTGACATTTAGCTTGTACAAGCTCAAACAAGGTCAAAAGCCCGACACGACGGGTACTTTGGGCACCATTGCGGGTTTTGACACATCTATTGACGAATTTCTAGTTCTGTATGTCAATCCTGTCAGAACTTAGGGAGGCTAAATTTCGACTTGCGACTTGCCAGCTTGTCGCTTACTATAGCGTTGCCAAGCCCATAAGCCCGATCACACAAAATGTCAAATGGCTGATGGGCTGTACGGCGCGTGACCGCAGTGCATAGTACAAAGCTGTAGGTGCACGTCCGCTCAGTGTCTTCCTCTTTCATCCGTCTGCATGCCACCATTGACCCGCCAGCGGACGCTCGACAGCATACTCAGCTGGTGGTCGGACAGTAACCCACCAGGGCCAACGATTAACCTCCATGCCGTCGCGAAACCTTTGATAAGGTTCATGTACCACCAACAAGTCTTGGATTTTATCAAAGGGATTCGTGGTGCCCCACTTTCTGAGGATACTTTGCAACTTTGCTGGGACTACCTAGCGTATGGTACTCCATGGTTTCGCGGGAGCAGGCTGACATATGCCACAGGTACAAATATATATCACCTGTGACAAAGAAGGTCATTCTGTCGGAGCTTTGCCGTAGAGTGGACTCCATCGAAGAGGCGCACAATGTGGTTGACTCAGTGGTGTTTCGTGGGGTCATGGAACTACTTCAGGCCAGAGATGCGACGGTTAGGGCATGGACATGTGAGATTCTGGGTCGTGTTGCATTCCATGAGAGCACGGCGACGGTTGTTCTTGGATTACGACCGTGTGTTCAACTGGTGTCCTTCATCCAGTGAGGCTCAACGATTGATTATTAAACAAGATTCTGATCTTGGAGTAGTGACCAACCTGTTGAGGTCATCGAGGCCGCGATCTTTGCACTCTCTTGGATCGGGCGTTGGCCCAACGGTGCGCAGGCTGCCCTAGAAGCGAAAACACTCGACCATGTTGCGGAACTGCTTGAATCTCCTCAGTCCGGGGTCCGGAAATGGATGTGCTGGACGGTGGGAAGTTTTGCCAGGCATGAATCCACAGCTGTGGCTGTCCTGGCGTTGAAACCCTGTCCCCAGCTTGTGGGTCTCTTGCAGTGAGTGTTTATCCTTGGAGAGTGGAAGATGTCCCTGATCTTGGAGTAGTGACCAACCTGTTGAGGTCATCGAGGCTGTGATGTATGCACTGTCACAGATTGCGCTTTGGCCCAGTGGTGCGCAGGCTGCCCTAGAAGCGAAAACACTCGACCATGTTGCAGAAATGCTTCAATCTCCTGAGTCCGGGGTCCGAAAATGGATGTGCTGGACAGTGGGAAGGTTCGCCAGGGATGAATCCACAGCTGTGGCTGGGCTGGGGTTGAAACCCTGTCCCCAGCTTGTGGGTCTCTTGCAGTGAGTGTTTATCCTTGGAGCATGGAAGATGTCCCTGATCTTGGAGTAGTGACCAACCTGTTGAGGTCATTGAGGCTGCAATGTATGCACTCTATGAGATCTCCTTTTGGCCCGACGGTGCACAGGCTGCCCTAGAAGCGAAAACACTCAACCATGTTGTGGAACTGCTTGAATCTCCTCAGTCTGGGGTCCGAAAATGGATGTGCTGGACAGTGGGAAGGTTCGCCAAGCATGAATCCACAGCTGTGGCCGTCCTGGGGTTGAAACCCTGTCCCCAGCTTGTGGGTCTCTTGCGGTGAGTGTTTAACCTTGGTGTGTAGAAAATGTCCCTGATCTTGGAGTAGTGACCAACCTGTCGAGGTCATCGCGGCTGCAATGTACGCACTCTATGAGATCTCCTCTTCGCCCGACGGTGCGCAGGCTGCCCTAGAAGCGAAAACACTCGACCATGTTGTGGAACTGCTTGAATCTCCTCAGTCTGGGGTCCAGCAATGGACGCGCTGGATGGTGGGAAGGTTCGCCAAGCACGAATCCACAGCCATGGCTGTCCTGGGGTTGAAATTATTGAAGAACTCATAGTGCGAGGAAGATTAATTCAATCTAGCCCTACGATACAAGATACATTAGTACAGTTGAATAGTTCATGTGGAATACAGTCAGGAAGGGCCCAAAGTCAATTCCATATGACCTGATATCCTCCGGCTTTGGCTGGGAAGGCTGATTTGGGACTCGGAAAATGCCATTCCATGTGACCTAAATATTCCACTAACAATATTCCACATGATCAATTCAACTGTATCTAGATGCTTCTGTCTGAAGCTGAGTAGATTGGTGACTTTCCATGAGCATAAACAATTCTACGAGCATTATTTTCAAGCCTTCCGAGACGATGCCGAGACAACTGTCGGGACCCCATCAATCGGGGACCCAAATACTTTAATGTGAATTTATTATAATCTAGAGAGCGGGTAAGGACCCCCTCCAGATTCTATTAAACTGAATAAACAGTTTTGGGCGATGAGGATGTGGTGCTCGCCTCAAACATGTACTTCGAGCTCTCCATTGCGGGCCAAAAAAATGCACACCCCTACAGACAGCCTCTGGATCCCCTCCAGACCTTCGTTTGGGCAGCAGTGTGAGGTTGATTATTTTATTGTTTTCTTATGGGAGCTCAAGCACGAAATCCTCGACTTGAATTTCTAGCCTTTGATCCCATCGCTGGCACTCTCAAACAAGCTCGGAGAATAATCTATGCTTATGGAAAGTCACCCAATTGTGTAGCTCAAAATGTGTTCAAAGGTACTATTTCTTAACATGCAGTTCAACGTATATTAGCGGCAACTACTTTGAACAAACATGCATTTCTTTCCTTATTCAACCCCTCCTCAACCACCAAGTCTTTGACTAATTGTGCACGGAACAGTACCATACCAGGGATAGGACAGTTCAAAATACCACTGCTTCCCAGGCACGTACATACTTCGGTGACATCGCCAGCCAACAGATACATACACATTCTTTTGGGTTTTTTTTGCGGGTACAACGCGATCTCTTGGCTCCAGTCCAGAACAGTTGGAGTGGAGGGTCAACGAGGCACGAGAATACAGAATACAGAGGGCGCACGGACAACAGCCATGTTTAAATCCGGATTCATTCGGCGGTTACTGTTTAAAACTAGGTTAGGTTAGAATTATATTTTATTTTATTTAGAGGGAAATAGATCCCGAAACCTGTTCAGTCTGACCGGGATCTTCACCTACCTCCAGCCTCACCTCATACGAAGCCGCTCTGGAATCTCCATCGGTATTTTGGTGATCACAGCTGCTGCGTCTGAGGCGATCGTCCCGACTCTTGTGGACATACCATACTTCAATCAGACGCAAAATCAGAAACGAAATTAATTCAAGCAGATTTAAATACCATTCGGCTCCAGATTGTTCCGAGGACGTCTACGGCGCGGAGCAGCCCCAGCTGAACTAGGTCCATATCCATATTTGGACCCTAGAGGTCTTCCGGGAAGAGGCATTGACGTGAGTGGTGTATCGAGGTCATAGGCTTATTGGCGCCGAAAGTCCAGGGTTTCCTGATCTCTGTCTGAATCTTTTTTGCGGTTTGAGCCAGCCAGGGTTGCCCTAGAACAGCGTAGGAGGGATTTGGAACAGTGTGGAACAATTCCCGTAGAGCTAGAGAGAAGAACGAGCATGGTAGATAATGTTCATGTGACAAATTATCTGCCATTATCGCCGTCGGCGGATATGCGTCTACCTTCGCTGTCTGCCCCCCATCGACGGATGTAGCCAGATTTGGACCGACGTAGCCACAGGTAGCCGACCAACGATAGGGCTCTGTCTACGGGGGCCCGGAACGCAGTGCGCTCCTCAAAACAAAAACAAAAAACGCGATGTTGTTGCTGAATGTCTGTGGCCATCATGATCCAGGTTGCATTCCAGCTACTGGTACTCAGAGTAGACGACAGGGAGGGTAATGGGAGAAGAGTGGGCATCAGTTGCCTTGCCGCAAGATATGTTTGAACTGTGGGAGAAAGCGCCACAGAGGAGTTCTTCGTTTTTCAATACGCAGCGGCGAGGTTGAATAAATTATCGCCTCCACTTTCCATTGTCCACCTTCCTGTTTCAAACCAGTTTGTTTGTTTGTTTGTTGATGCAGCTGTGGCCTGGGAGGTCGCGGAAACACCGGGAACGGGAGCGGGTGTCGCTAGGGTTCGCCTTGGATTCGGATTCGGACTTAGAGACGGAGCCGGAGCTGTCGTTCAAGCGGAGCGACTAGGCGATGGTGATCATCGCTCACACAGGGGGCATGCAGCGTGGCTTATTTCGAAATAAGCCAGCGTTGCTTATATGCGGCTTATTGGCAGCTTATGCGTGGCTTTTTTGATCATCTGGCGATAAGATTTGATGGCTTGATCTCGTGATAACCTTAAGGAAGTGCAATCCATTAAAGCCGAGGAACCAAAGGAGACCAAATTAGTTGATTGCCATTCATGTTCAACAAAGACAGCCAGCTCCTATACATTTATTCTCTTTCACGGAGGCAAATCTAAGTATATCTGCTTCATCTGGCACTCAGAAGAGAAACGACTTCGGAAATTTCACTCTCTCAGAGCAAAGCCTGCCTGTCTTTTATGTATCTGCTGTGTGGGGTTCTCTCTGTGTATGTAGTCCCCTCTTTTTTTGTCATATTTGACAGCACTCCATCAATGGGTTGGATCTTGTATAATATTCCCGCAAATATTAAAGCTACCTATTTGTTTGTTTTATGTCTCCTGTTCCTGCTCACCTCATTTCTTGCAGGTTCTCCCCAGTCTGTGTATATGAGCAAAATTTATCCAGATATCCCTGGTGAATAGGCTAAGTAGCGAGGGATCGATTGGCAGTACCAGAGGAAGATCATAGACATGTCCTTTGCAGACCGAGCTCTAGTGGTGTACCATGCCTCCTACAGAACCCTGCAAATAGTCTTGCTCCCAGTAATCAAATTTCCCAAATCTATGAGCCTTCGTGGGTCTTTGAATATTGGTGCTTTGAGTTCAGTTTAGTCCAGGGTCTCACGCAAGTCATATTAGCTCCAGAGAATAGGCAGACAGTCAAGACCCTTGCGGGTACTGAAAGGACAAACAACTTGTCGAGGGAAGAAGGAAAAGAAATCCTAATGCAGATCACTTTCGATGTGATGGGCAGTAGAAAGTGGCCAAGAATGTGGGCAACTTGGGGCTGACACAAAGAAGCGAAGAGTCGGACCGGGGCCGAGAACTGCGTGAGAATCAACTGGGACTCATTGTGAAGTGGAAAGAAATTGAGAAATAATGGCAGAAGAAGCAGAGGAATACACATACACATGCCCTGGGAAAGCTGGATCTCACTGGGTGACCTAGTGAAATGAGTAATCGAGTGGTCACCCCTAGTAATCTCCGCCTCAACCGCTCGGTCTACAACGCCACCGCCCGTCTCGCCGCCCTCCCTGCGTCCAACCCCATCCGAGGCACCTTTGCCCGTTGCCGACGCATCCCACGACTCCATCGCTCGCCCATCCACCACCTCATCGCGGCCTTCCCAATCTTTCGCAATGATTTCGAGACCATAGACCCGCTCCGTCGGTTTTCCCCACTCCCGGAATCTGCGCTCACCACGAGCATTGCGCCGGACAAGGACGCCGCGCGCACCGAGATGGACAGGATTGTGGCGAGGGGAGGCTTCTGCGTTTTTACGGACGGGTCGGGGTACGAGGGAGGGGTAGGGGCGGCGGCAGTAGCGATGAAGAACGGAGTAGTGGGAGAGCACCGTCAGAAGCACCTGGGCACAGACAGTGAGCACACCGTCTTCGAGTCCGAAGTCTGCGGGGCGATCCTTGCGCTGGACATCATCGCGGGCACGCCGCGCCTGACGGATGCGGACGTCTTCATTGACTGTCAACCAGCCATCGCGGCGCTCGCTTCCCCCAAAGCCCAACCCGGCCAATACCTCCTCGCCGCCTTCCACGCGATCCTCGCCCGCCTTCTCCGAGCGCGTCGCACCCTCCGAATCCGCATCCACTGGGTACCGGCGCATGTTGGTATCGTCGGCAACGAGACGGTTGACGCGTATGCCAAAGCCGCAGCCCAAGGCGCCTCCTCCCCGCTCGCGACGCGCGTCAAGCTCTTCGAGAGCCCCCTTCCCATCAGCCGCGCGGCGGTCATCGCAGCAGGTACGAAGGCGTTCGCGGTGCAGTGGCGCGAGGAATGGTCGACGTCGCCGCGGCACGCGCGCATCTCCACCTCGATAATGCGACCCCCTCCAAAGCGCTAGAGAAAATGTATGAGGGCTAAGTAGGCCGCAGTGCAGCGTCCTCACCCAACTCCGCACGGGCCACATCGGGCTTAACGCGTACCTTCACCGGTTCAAACTCGCGCCGTCCCCCCTCTGCCCCCATTGCGGCACCCCCGAGTCCGTACCCCACCTCCTTCTCATCTGCCCCGCCCACCGCGTCGCCCGCCTGCACCTCATGATCCGCGTCAAAACTGCGCGCCTCTCCCTCCGCACACTACTCTCCTCCAAGAACGACGCCGCCCCCGTTCTCGCATTCGTGCGCGCCACGGGCCGACTCCCACGATACGACCTGTAACGTCCCCTCCGTCCCCTCTTCCCTTTTCCCTTACATTACCTATTTTCTTTCTTTTTCTTCTTACTTAGCATCCAATCTGAAACGAACCAGTTACGGTATTATCTTTGCCTACACAACTAAAACCTCTCACTCGGCACCTCT